>OY294070.1:16930460-17152450 GCA_958510875.1 Endomychus coccineus
TGTATAAGAATGGCATGCTTTTCAAGTAACCGCAACTTAAAAAGGGTTAACCTCCAGTCCAA
This sequence comes from Endomychus coccineus, assembly GCA_958510875.1. Taxonomy (NCBI): domain Eukaryota; kingdom Metazoa; phylum Arthropoda; class Insecta; order Coleoptera; family Endomychidae; genus Endomychus; species Endomychus coccineus. The sequence goes on from OY294070.1 coordinate 16,930,523, forward strand.
AAAAAAAATGCGGATGCTGTATCTCGAGATCTAGCAGCCGGGGAAAATTCGGTCTGTGAGATGAATTTGTCATTGAACCGTCCTCTAACGATAAACCATAGTGCCATCGGTTTAATGTTCAGACCATCAATATCGCTCTGGCTCCTCGACTATAAGCTTATATGTTCATTTAATTCATATTTTCGTTCGCAGCAAAAATTCATAAATATTCCCCAGATATATTTGTGACTGTAGGTTGTATTTCTGGGAATTTTTCCTTTGATTAGCGCATTTATACTTTGAACATTCGCATTGTCAAAACGTGACATTTTGAAATTTATTTGGAATGGGGTTGTCCAACTCAATCGTGTTGATTGATAATTGCACTGAATGCAATTATCAGTAGTAATACCACAAGTGATTGAATTTTCGCGATAAGTCTGTCGATTCATTTCTGAACGAAACTGAATTGTTTCGAGAAAACACCACGAGTCCGCAGGAGGAGTGGTGTTTTCTCGAATCAATTCAGTTGAGATCACAAATGAAAGACAGACTTATGAGATAAATTCAATCACGAGTGGAATTTTATCAGACTATTTCACAAACAAAGTGAAAGATACATTTTCATCGAGTTTTTCGTTGATTGATTCGATAGAATTCATCCCAAATCTACTCATTTTTGAATGCGTGCACAGCGTAATCACTTATATTTGACGTTTAACTGTCACATGCACTGTAAACAAATCTGAAAACACCGAACTTGATAGGCCAATCAGAGTCAAGAGTCAAGTTTGGTATTATCGGTAATCCGAACTTGTCTAGAGCTTCTGATTGGTTCATTTCGCAAGTGAGTGAAATAGTCAGTTTAATGTTGACATTATTGGGTGAAATTGTTCCATATGACACAAAATGACAAAATTTGAATGGTTGTTAGAACTGTAACAGCCACGATGTGAATTTTGACTACCACAGATGCTACAATTTAGGCGTTCGATACAGCCATCTGAATGAAAATGAGCTCAATGGAAGTTTTATGCAATAGTCATCATCAAGTTATGTGTATCGCCATGATGGTGAATTTGCCATGTGTTTGTTTCGACACTTAACTGTAAAAACGAAAACTGCCAACGTAAACGGGGAGCGCAACTCGAATTCTTTACTTAATTTGGATCTATGTCGTTTGATATTGACCACTTACTTCACGACTGAACGTATGTTTCCATCAATTTGCTATTTCTCTACAGAAATCTCCTTGTAATAGGTGTAGGTAACATTTAAGAAAGGATTCCTATGAGAAAAATTCAACAGTGTGGAAAAATGGATGCACTTCGATTACTTGTTTCAGAATTTCCTTTTCCTCTGTAAGTAAATCCTATTTATCCTGAATCTTTTATTATTCCTCTTTTCCCACTCAGATTGATCTTTATTTTTCGGTGGGTTTTCAATGATTTATAGTTTCCGTTAATGTTATTCATGATGACTGATTGAACGTTTTCTTTTTCTGTTGCAGAATATCACTGACATGATACAGTTGGAAAGACCCGATTGGCAACAGGTTATGAGTTACGTAACCTCCATATACAGACATTTCGAGACTTAAGCCTCTCTCACACGGTTGTTAAATTGAAATCTGTGATAGAAAATTTCATTCCGTCTGTTCAAGAATGAGCGATTTGTCTAAAAAGTTATGGTCCCGTGTGGGGGATGAACGCGAATCGATCCAAATCGGAAAACGATCAAAAATTATATGAAGTTTTACGTTCGATTTTTTGAAGATATTTAATAAAATGTGTTGGTATTCATAGAATAAATCAAAATATTCTGTGATAGAAGAAAATTGCAGTAAGGAATTAATTATTTGAAAGTAATATCGTAAAGACTGATTTTGCATTGATCCAGTGGTTCCGTTTGGCGCCCAAGCAAGATGTGTAGTCTTGGGAGATTCGCTTCATTTTGGTAAAAATTTTTCACCAAAGAGTCTGGCGTTTTAGAACGCTTGATGTAAACATGTATTTTAGGATCTTTTACAATTATTCGTCGTGTCGGGAAATCGTATATTGATTGCGGTTTCTCAAGTAATAGGATATTCTATAAATGTATAATGTTAAGAGACTTTTATAAGATATTTATCCACTTTTATATATTATATATCTAGTCACCTTGTAGTATACAAATGTGTTTTTTGTGTGCTTTTAGAATATAAAAATTGGACAGTGTTAGTTTGAGATTTCAGCCGGTTCATATTCAAGTAAAATTACGTTTATTGTGGCAAGGATTTGAGTTTTAGGTATGGATAACTTTTGTTTTGGAATCGGTTGCGGTTTAGTTCCACGTATTGTTGAAGCTTTTCTAAGGTTCCTCGGTCCGCTTGATGGTTTAATTTTCAAACAATTGGAAGTTGAGTGGAAATGTGCAGGTCGTTCAGAGAATCGGTGAAACCATACCGTTCAATTTTTCATGTGCTTTGTTAATTTAATTCCCAAAATCGATATTAATCAACCTCAAATTTTATTTTCGATAAAATACGAAATGTAAAAGTCAATATTTCATTTTATTAAGACTTCAAAATCTAAAAACAATTTAATTTCCAAGATTCGTCGGTAATTATTAAAAATTAATCATCCTCAGAATAATTTTCGATAAAATTCGAAATGTAAAAGTCGATATTTCATTTTATTAAGACTCCAAAATCTGATAAAACTATTTCATTCCCAAGATTCGTTGATAATTATTAACAATTAATCATCCTCAAATTTCTGATCAGAATAATTTTCGATAAAATTCGAAACGTAAAACTCGATATTTCATTTTATTAAAACCCCAAAATCTAATAAAACAATTTAATTTCCAAGATTCGTCGATAATTACTAAAAATTAATCATCCTCCTGATCAGAATAATTTTCGATAAAATTCGAAATGTAAAAGTCGATATTTCATTTTATTAAGACTCCAAAATCTGATAAAACTATTTCATTCCCAAGATTCGTTGATAATTATTAACAATTAATCATCCTCAAATTTCTGATCAGAATAATTTTCGATAAAATTCGAAACGTAAAACTCGATATTTCATTTTATTAAAACCCCAAAATCTAATAAAACAATTTAATTTCCAAGATTCGTCGATAATTACTAAAAATTAGTCATCCTCAAATTTCGATAAAATGTGAGATATAAAAGTCGGCTGGTTTCACGATTTTTCGAAGATTTTCAATAAAAAGCGTTTTCCAGAACCTGATTCAAACTAAAGTCGCCTAGATATTATTTCGCTAGTTCTCAGATTGTATTATGATATTTTGACAACTGACACTGTCCACTTGTGAAGTGGTAGATTCTGCTCTATTTCAATGAGCAAATTTAACTTATTGGTCAATCGGATAATCCTTCTCTTCTTACAAACTATAGCATCTAAAACTACTTAGAAAACGTGCAATTGACTTCAAACATTCGCAATAAGTTTCAACTTGTTTATTGAACGTTACAATAGAGTGAAATAAACCATAAACCAACATTCGTGTATATCAAAATATGCAAGCTAATTGAACTTTCAATATTTTCAAATTCCAATCAATTCTTCAAAAATCTTGGTTTACGTACATTTCGATCTTAATCTTCTTCAGGAAACTGATTTAATTCGATTTATTATATCTAGGATGACTGGCCTATTAGATAAAGACAGAATAATTGACCAACAGTAAGTAGGTCCAGGTTAATTATCAGCACACTAAAGCTATTTTTAATAGCATCTTTGTAATACTATACACGGTGAGGTTCCATTCCTTATGTTTTTTTTTCATAATAATATATAAATAGGTGATTTATACAAGGTAGTAAAAAGGTTGAAATATTAACATCTGTAATAAACCGCAGAACTTCCGACATGATTATTTAATGATGAATTTCTATAATTTGCTTTATTGTCTTCTAACGTTATTAATTATTTTCGAATCAACTACTTAGAATACCCTGTACATAGCGTTTTTACACTGATTCCAATTTCTATCACAAACATTTTCGGCAAATACACATTCAAAAACAGATTATTATTGTCATTGATTTATTATTATTTGGTGGAACATTTCCATTACCATTTTTGCACTGGAAAAAATAAATATTGAGTTTTCAATGAGAGTTATGATCAATATTTCCATTGAACAGGAATATAATATAAAATTATGAAATAACTAAAAAAATGTTTGGAAATATTTTTACTTTCAAATTAAATGAACATTTTGTACCAAATTGTCGATTAATTGTATAAGACTATATCGATTGAAACAAAAAAAAATAACGGACATTTTTTTTGAAATAAACGTTTTCTTGAGTTTTACTGAGAAAATTGGAAACTAATTCTGAAAGACACTATAAATAAGAAATATTCGCCCTTATCCACTAAAAATACTCTTGAAGTACAAAGGACCTTTCGGGTACCAAGTAGCCATCATCAGATAATGGCTACTTGGTAGCTGAGAGGTCCTTAGTAATTTAAGAGTATTTTCAGTGGATAAGGGTGAATATTTCTTATTTGTAGTGTTATCGTGTATCCAAAATGTGAATTCTTTTATAGAATTCTAATAGGTTAAGTTATTGTTTTCAAATAAATAAAATTGAAATTAATAATGAATAATACCCATTTTTAGGATATCGTTTTATAAAAACCTAGTAGGTGTTATTTTTTTCATTAAACGTACTGAGAGAATTAAATTAGATTGATTTAATTAATTTAATGAAAATTCTATTTCATAGAAATATTTATATTCTTATTGCAACATTTTCATTATTTAGATTGATTTTTTCGACGAAATTGAAAGGAAAGAAAATAGGGGACGCCAATTTTGGAAATAACGTCCCTAGTTAGAACTCTAGTTTGAAATTCGACGGTCATTTAATTCATTGGTCTCCTTGGCGTAAATTTTCCCATCAAACTTTGTAGGTATTGATACGTAACTTTGCATGTACAATTTTACTAGAGAAGAAATTAGCATTTAGAAGAAAGGAATCGAGGAATCCACTTTTTTACTAAATTGTAAATATTCACCAAAAATGTATATGACCATTACTTGCATTTTGATATTACATATGTATGAACGTTTTTAAATGTTAATCAGCTATGGGGGTGTGTTTGCTGGTCCAAAGTAAGAATCAATACTGTAATGATAGTATTTATTCGCGATATGCTTCTAACTACTCTAGATTAATTAATCTAGGAACTAATATAAAGACTGGTTTGTATAAGGATTATTATTTTTAGTTTATATTGTAGAATAATTTTATGAGATCACTGTTTTCTCTGAATGTATATAGTTAATCTTCACTTTCCGCTTAAGTTGTTGTGTAAAGTTTTTATTTTGCATTTGTTTGTCGAAAATATATTATAATAAAAAAAAATTGTTATTTCATTTCGTTTTTTCGTGCGTAATGCATTTAACAGAAGAGAAAAGACAATGGTTCAATTAAGGTAAGAAATCTAACGTCGAGGTGTCAGTTTACATGGGTTGTAATAAACTGGGGGATTATTACTTTTTGGTCCTTTGAATAATTCAATTTAATTCGGAATGAAGTCTTATAAATTATCATATCTTGATAGGACATACGAGAAGTCAGGCAGGCCTACCGATGGTCTGTCTCGTAATTCGATACATCCCATCCGGGGCACCGACTTGTGAACAGTAAGTATGCTTTGCAACGTAGACTCGGCACGAGGCCAGTGGAACTTTTTCCCTGAGTCTGGGAAAATCCACGTGGAGTCGAAAAGAGCCTTCACGGGCTGTTATTGCGCCTAGTATTCCTATAGGTCGCATTAATAACATATGGGCGAGGTCTGCCCCGGTGTTTTAAATTAAACATATTTTCTAAGCTCAACACGTGGGGTGGCCCCCGCTTCAATGGTTTGGTAAAAACTAATTACTTTTAGAAAAAAGAGAGTTCTTCACCACCTACTCGTACGGTAAGCTAATCTTGTTTGGTCACGGAGCGGCTGGTTTCATATTGGAACCGATGGTAGGTGATGACCTCCAACAGTATTTCAGATTTATAAAATATACGCTCGGCATTGTTACAGAGGATGATAGAGAAGCAAATCACAAGAAAACTAATATTCGTTTATGAAAATATAAATTGATAGGTCGTGAAAAGAATATACAGGGTGTTTCAGTTTTTTCGTTCATAACTTCGACAAACGATAGAACTCCTAAAAATAATGGGAGTCTTCCATATAAAATTTTTCTCTAAATCACTTCGTTTTTGAGATACAGGGTGTTAAAATTGAAGAAAAAATTTAGTTTTTGGCGAAAATCTCCGGAACCGTTTATTGTACAGAAAACCGATTTTGAAAGCAATTTCTACTCATAGTAAGCTGTTTTGTGCGATAAAATTTTTTTTTACTCATAATTGGTGAAGATTTTGAAGGGGTAGTGTTTGTTTCTCTCCCCAACTTCTACGCCACTGGAAAAAGTACGGTTTTGAGATGCCCATTTGAACCGAATGTTTTCTACACAAAAAAGGTACCTACTCCTGGTCATAAGCTCTAAAGTTGACCGTTTTCGAGAAAAATTAACTTTTATGTTGAAAAACATGGTCAATTTTTTGAAATAAAATACTAATTAAACAAAATTGATTTAAACGTTGGAACAAGTAACAAAAGCAAAAAATTGACCATGTTTTTCAACATAAAAGTTGATTTTTCTCGAAAACGGTCAATTTTAGAGCTTATGACCAAGTACCTTTTTGTGTAGAAAACAATGGCGGTTCAAATGGGCGTCTCAAAACCGTACTTTTCCCAGTGGCATAGAAGTTGGGGGGAAAAACACCAACTACCCCTTCAAAATCTTCACCTTTATGACTAAAAAAAAATTTTTTAACGCACAAAACATAGATTACTATGAGTAAAAATTGCTCACAGAAGTTGTTTTCTGTACGATGAACGGTTCTGGAGATATTTGAAAAAAACAAATTTTTTGTCAATTTTAACACCTGTATCTCGAAAACGAAGTGATTTAGGGAATAATTTTATATGAAAGACCCCTAATATTCTTTCTATCGTTTGCCGAAGTTATGAACGAAAAAACTGAAACACCCTGTATATTTCCTCAAATTTTATTGAAAACAGAACAAAACTGAAATACAGATGTAATATTTTCAGTCAACAGATTTTGTTTTAAATATGTTGACATTCGAGGGGAAAAGTAGTTAGATACTACAATGATGAAAAAACAATATTGCATCAAAAATTGTCTTAAATTATATTCCATAATCTTTAAATTCTATAAAATATTATTAGAAATATGTTGTCATCAATCAAACAACTTTATTCCAAAGTAATAATGTTGTATAAGAAGACATAAATATTTTATCAATTAAAAAACGTATTTCGGGATATAAAAATTCAGTAGCATATATTTAGAACATTTCCACTAAATTAAACAAATTCATTTAATTATTAGTTATTTTCAAATAAAGAATGAATTTCAAAAGGGTAAAATTTAGGGAATTATTTCAAAATGAACAGAATTGTTTGATAAAATATAATTTAAATGAGTCTATAACTTTGTGATTTTTATATTTTACCGAAAATATACAACAATATAATATAGAACTGTTTTATTACCAGATCTGAACATGGAATATTTTTCGTTTGTTATATTCAATCAAATAAAAATTCTGTTATGACTACGAAATTCAACGTTTGAACGAATATGCTTAGGTACTTTTTTTTGAGTTAAATGAATTTGAATTTTCTAGAAAATGTATTTCCATCAAATTTTGAATAGTAAAACTTTTTGATATCATAGAAATAAAAGATGAGAAACAGACGTTCTGTTATGGAGCCAACTATTGTATTAACATTACTTATTGGTCACACCGAGGGTACAACGTTACGTTTTGTTGGAAATAACCATCACCACCATCGCCATCATTCCCTCTTTAATTGATGAAGTTCACTATTAAGAATTATCCACTAATCTACATTTAATTTACGAAAACTTCCATCCACTCCATATGTATCATCTATTTCTAACGAGCTCTGCAGATGTCTAGGAATTTCTCCAGTAAGTATATTCGATTCTTGATCTTTGAACCATTCCGCGTTTGCCTGTAAATGCTTGTGCCACTTTTTTGATAGTTCTTGAGTTGATTCTAAGATTCCACCATAATCTTTTGGTAGAAGGTTCTTGGGAAAAACGTCTAGGATATCCATATTTTTCGAAACTGTTATCTGAAATTGAAGTTGAATTTCAGATACATTCGCTTTTTATTTATATTATTGTCCACAGGAGGAAACCTATGTCTACCAGAATATACTTACACGTTGTTTTAGTTTCTCGTGCAGGAACGGTCTGATCGTATTTACCATGGTTTCAATAGCTGTTGGAGCGTTAATGACATAAATACCATGTACCCTGACCCCATACGCTTTGCGATATATTTGGACGCCTGGCTTGGCTATTGTTAATAATTTTGCAAAATGCGAAAATGTAACATTCGCACCATTAACAATGCAAAGCACTCCATTTGTCGGAAATTCTTCTCGAAGAACCAAATCATCTATAACAAATTTTAATTCAACTCACCATTAATAACAATGTATTCAAAATAATTAAAAATACAATTAATTACTTTTTTAACATCACCACATTTGATAACAGGTCTTTTTGGAATTTCCAACAGTTCATTTGCAAAAACATACAATCAGAAAGACTGAAAAGTTAAATTTATTTATATGAGATTATTTGGGAGGAACTTTTGAAAGGTGGAAAGATAATTGTAATCAGTAAGTAGGATACATATTTTGGATGTTTGATTTGGGTCTCCTAAATCAAATTGGTGGTAGATTGAGTAGATTGTTTGAAGTTTTGCTGTTCTTTTTATCGTATACTATTTAATACTTCTACATTGCTCCTATTCTCGCATGTAGAAGGGCAAGGAGAAAAGTTCCTGAAAAATAAAACAGATGGCGCCACAATCTAAAATCACATGTGATATTTGTGATGGGCCATCTTTAACTACGATACTGATATGTCATTCAGTTCAGTTTTGACGCCCATCGAAAGCAAGCAACCTTGAAGATTTTTGTAAACATAGAAAAAATGAATTTCCCGTCTTGATTAAACATTATTTCTTACGTGGAAAAAACATAAGGCAAACCAAAGCATCGCTTGTTAAACATTATGGGGAACAAAACTGTAGAGCACAATATTATCCTCAATTTATCTCGTGCCCAAAAAGATTTTTTAACCCCATCATTAAAGAAAGAGTGGACAAAATCTATAATGGTACGTCATATATAAATATTATAAATAATATAAACGGTAATACAGATAATTTTATAATATTGTCATACATTCCGGAGACGTCACAGAAAATTAAGAAATGTTCAAAAAAGTATGATATAAATGTTGAGCATAAACCAAAAACTGTGTTGGTAAATATTGTTCAAATCTAAAACCTTTGATACCTAAAGATAAACAGACCTCACACAGTATACAAATTAAATTGTTTAGATTGCAATTGGACAGAATTCTGTAAACAATATGTATGGTCATTAAGTATAGTACTAGAAACTAATTCTTGGAAAATCCCGAACACAGTTTTGATAAAAATCCTAATCCATCCTGGAGATGGTTGACATAAAACGTGATTATAAGTCTGTAAATCATAGAACAGAGTTCAATCAATAAGTCAAAGTTGTACTAATTTAATTAATTAAAACTCATGCAAATATTTTAGGTAGAAATCGCAATATTCCTAATAAGGTCTGACAACCTTCATCTTTTACCTTATCTAGTTCGAAAGTGGATATTTGAGCGTATTATAAATTGGTTTCAGTCTTATTCAAACATTGCGTGAGATGACTTCTGAAATTAGAAGTACCGGGATATCAAAAATTATCTTAGTCAAGGGTGGTTGTGGAATCTAAAACGTGTGTCTTACTTTACGTTTGAAATAATTATGTCACTGTCACACTGACATCATCAATAACCTACAAATTTCATACCTATTTATTTCAGTTGTAAAACAATAATGAGCTACAAATTATGAAATACTTATGTGAACTTTGAACCTTTTCAGAGGTCGTGAGAAGCCCGTAGCACGCGAGTTAGAAAAGTGCAAACTGTTTGTACCTAATACGGCTTTATGACGACTTTTCGCTCCATGTAGTTGGATTTAGTATCGGACCGTGCCCGACGGCCCTTCTTTTTTTCGATAAATGTCCATTAAATAGGAAAATTTAATTAAAACAGTTTGAGCTATTCCCAGATCTCAGCTACGCGCGTCTAACGTGCGACGTACCAAAGGGAATTTTCTCGCGGCTAAAATATACACGAAGCGGGTAAAAGCTAGCGGCCCATAGCCAAAAACACTTTATTACAACTGACGCCGGTCGCACGGGGCAAGAAACGGCCCTAAATTAACAAGACCGTGTATAAACTCTAATTTACGCGCAGCGAGCTCCTCGAGGCATATGTCAAAATGATTTCGTTCGTAGCTAATTACATAGGACGTCTGGCGTTCATGCAATCATGTTTTTAGATAATTCGAACCTTCTAATTTCGATAGGCCACGTGAAAATCCCGGAGTTCAAAGCGCTAAAGACTTCTGAGTGTTACAATATTCGTATAAAATTGCGGGGGCATTTTTAATTAAAGTTGGCGCGATAACGGCGCTTTGAGCTTATAATTAGTTTTAAGAAACCTCGTTCTCTGATGATGGTCGTGAGACCGAAACGTATCTACAGACGAAAATAGTAAACATATGTGTTAGTGTGACCTATTTCCTGGGTTAGATATCATTATTTATATGAAATTTAGGTGATTTCCGGAAAAGCCTGATATCTCAGGTGACAGATCGAATTTTAAAATTCGATCTTCGACCCGTATTCATATTATGTCGGAAAGAAAACTTGATTCTGTACAAAAATCGGAATATAGGAAAAACCTACAAAATTTTACTTACAACACATCAACGAATATTTAAGACCAGTAGCGATGTCTAAGTGTTCTGCATCAACTGATCCTTGAAGACCCATGATGAATATTCTTTGCCCTTTATCAGTCAAGTTTGGAAGGAACAATACATTACTGCAATGATAATAAATCGAGGCAGATAAATCAGCGTTTGTTATATAGTTAAAAAATGTACAATTCAAGATATTTGGAATGAAATGAGAAAAGTTTTGGTGAACCTCAAGATAATCTTCGGTCCACATATTTTGACTACTTTGAAACAACTTACGTGCGCTCTACAAAAGATGCAATTTCTGATTTTGATGTATCTCTATCACATAGGAATTCGGGGTGTAAACGTTTGGCCAGCAAATAATTCACGAAACGTGATTTCGCTTCCTCGACATCATATTTACTGTTTCTTATCAAATTTCTAATTACATTATGATCTGCAAAAGAGCTAAAACTGAATCGATACATACATCCAATTTTCAGGCGCAATTACCACAGTTCTTTGGAAAATGCTGTTGGAGTTTGTACCAATCCCAGAACAAATTTTCCTTTATTTTCAGCCTATCGTCACATTCTCCTAGTTTTTCTTTGATCGCTAATATCTGTTGCTCATTAGGGCGGTTCGTTACAATGGTTGATAGATTTTCACCACGCTATAATAAGATAAAAGCGATTACAAAACTTATTTTGCGTCAATACTCGCAAACTGAAAATATCCCAAACTTTTTTATTTATACAGATTGAGTCAGATCGACCACGGTATTGAAAGTTAATAAGTGCGATAAAGAATCGACGAATATGAGGATAGCATTATTCCCTATCTAGAACAGATTCTGTGTGATTCGTGACTTACAACGCGCTTGTGAGAACTCCATATGCCTCTTAACTTCCGACAGAGACCAGTACGTCCTCAATCCTGCTTGCCTACCTAACAAATGTATGGCAGAAATATATTGAAAAACATGGGAAATCTCTAGCTGTATCATTGGATATCTCTAAAGCATTTGTCTGACACCAAAGCCTTCTCAGGAAACTTCCGTCATATGGTTTGTCGCTTACTATCTAGCTTTCACTCAGATAGATGATAACTTCATGGGGGGGTTGACGGAGTATCCTCCGATACAATGGCTGTCAACGCTGGTGTTCCACAGGGATCTGTCTTGACACCTTCTTCGTTCCAGCTCATGGCTAATTATATGACAGTCAGAGAATGAATAAATGTCATTTAGTTTTAGCATGATGATTCTTCATTCTCTGACAGTCGTATAATCAGCCATAGACAACTTAAAAACGCCCTCTTGACAAAGATGGAAAACTAGTATTTTGTAAATAAATCGAAAACGATAATACTTAGGTCTAAGAAACCAAACACAAAGTTTTTGTGCTGAATACGGGTACTATAAAACAAATGGGAGTTTCTATTTGAAAATTTACAGTTTTCAGCATTTTTTGAATTAATATTTCAATATTTTCTTATGATCATCCTGTACAAGATCGGACATTTTCTTTATGGTATTTCTCTGTGTTAAGTCTTTAAATACAAAATACCAGAAGCGCGTTACGAAATATGTAGCCGTTAAGAAGAAACTGTCAATTATATGTCTGCATCTGTAATTTTTTCTCTAAACTCTCAAATATCTCAAAAATGGTTGAATTTAGGTATAGGACATGATGAATGAAATGTACCTGAGAATCCAAAAATGCAATAAATTATAGGGTGTTCTATTTTAAATAACGAATTTGTCATCGACTTCCGGTATAACCGGAAGTATCGCATCAAGAAAATATTTTGGATGAATAGTCATCGACTTTGGTCAGCTGCCAAATCTTCAGAAAGATACCCTGTATAGTGTAAGTGAAGTATTGTAATCGGCCCAAAAAATATACGTTTTGAGCATTTCTGCTGAACTATCGCGCCGTTCTTGTAGATTGTATGGATTTGAAATTTTTAAGATAGCAATAAAGTGGTCAAATGGGAACTGTATCATTTTTGGGGAGTTATTTTTGATATTCATCTTTATTCTTTCGAATGGAATCAAGGTATCTTTTTGACTCATAAGGACAATCGTGTTATTCTGGTTATAAATATGTATCACTCGTACAATTGATCTACAGGTTAATAATATAAAGGCTTCAATTTATCCTCCGAACTGACTATATTTATATGAAAACAATGAAACTGAAATCAGAGAAGTAATTGATATACTGAAGAATACAAATGCCATTGGCCATGACAAAATTCCCATTAAACTCATAAACATTTTTAAACTTCACTTACTAGCACCGCTAAAACATATAATTAACGTCTCTTTTTCAAACGGAATTTTTTCAGAATGACTAAAAGAAACGATAATTGTACCTCTGTTAAAAAAAGGTGATTCCACTGATCTGAACAACTATGGACCGATTGCTCTTCTAAATAAGAAAAATAATAGAAGAAATTGTTCACAATAGAATACTGAATTTCATGATACATAATATATTCAACCCTAATATTAAGGGAAGATCAACAGACCGGGCCATTTATCAAGTAATCAACAACATATTAAACTCGCTGAATAACAAACATAAAGTATCAGTGTTATTTCTTGATCTATCCAAAGCTTTCGACTGTAAATCATGACAGAATACTTAACAAAGTATTCGGTCAAATAGGTGTCAGAAGTATTGTTTATCACCTAATTAAAACGTATCTTTCAAACAGAAAATAGTATTTACAATTAAACGTCATGAGTCTCATTCGGACTGAAATTGTACATGGCAGGGAGTTCCACAGGACACAGCATTGGGACCTTTGCTATTCCTGCTCTATATAAATGACCTACCCAAAATGATTGAAAATATGGTTTGTTTTGCTGATGACTCTACTGCTACAATCACTGCGGAAACAGATGAAGCTTTACAAATTAAAATAGAGCAGTCATTCTAAATTTTGAAGGACTGGTTTGACTTAAATGTAGAAAAAACTCAAATGGTGCAATTTCATTCTTCACATGCACGTCCGATGCAAAACAAAATTGCATTAACATCGATATATGAGATAAAATTCTTGGGGCTCTACATCGATTCTAGACTGACGTGGAAGATCCATATTGATCAAATGGCATCGAAATTAATTTATACGTAAATTCTGTAATTTTTTGTGGTGACTAGACAGAGATTTATAGTATCAAAGTACTGCAAAAAAGATGTACGGGGTTCCTCATAATAGAGTACCCATTTTACATTATTAATAAATTCCCTACGAGATAACTAAATAGGTTGTTCTCTGTGGGATTATCTTCTGTAGTCTTTGGGATTTAAGTAAAATATTAATCAAGTAGGCGCCTGTCACAAATAAATTTTAAATTAATAATTTTGTGGAACGGCATTTTTCTACGAGAAGTTTGTTAGTTTTCATCAATAATTATTTAATTTTTTTGCTTTGAGACATTATTTCAACATCCGTTTGAACTTTCATGGATTACTCAGTTCAACAACGTGTGTTTTGTGTAGAAACTCACATAAGAAGCAATTCGATAGAAGAAGTTAGACGTGCATTCCGGCGTCAGTTTAATAACAACAATAGGAGTCACGCGCCAAATCGTAAAACTGTTAAGTTATGAGTTCGTCATTGGCGTGAAAATGGTTCTGTACAAAATTTGAAGAAGCCTGGACGTCGAAGAACAGTTCGTACACCAGAAAATATTGAACGAGTTAGAATTGCGTTAACAAGAAGTCCTAAAAGGTCTGCTAATCGACAAACCCTTATCCTAGGAATATCGAAGGGAAGCTTAGATCGAATTCTTCAAAGGGATTTAAAATTTCATCCCTATAAATACCAAATGGCACAGCACCTTAGCAATCAGGATAAAGAAGCAAGGTTAGCATTTTGTCGAGAATTTTTGGATTTACATCAAGGAGCAATTCACAGTCTCCTAATGACCGACGAAGCAAAGCTTTATTTGAACGGCATGGTCAATAAACACCATTTTAGATACTGGTCAAATGAAAATCCTCGTAAAATCTTTACACAGAACCTCCATAATCCAAAAGTTGTTGTGTGGTGTGGAGTAGGATCTTTTGGTATCATTGGCCCTCATTTTTTTGAGAATGAAAATAACCGCGCTGTAACAGTAACATCCGAGCGCTACGCTAATATGCTAGAGACATTTCTCATTCCAGAATCAAATAGACGAGGATTACTAAACAATGCCTTACTATTCCAACAAGATGGGGCAACAGCTTTATACCGCCAGAAACTCAATGAGGGTCCTGCGAGAAATGTTTAATGGCCGACTCATTTCTCAATTCGGAGATTTGCCTTGGCCTTCGAGGTCCCTCGACTTAACGGCACCCGATTTTTTCTCGTGGGGATATTTAAGAGCTAAAGTGTTTGCGAGTCGTCCAGGTACAATCGAGGAACTGAAAGTCAAAATTCGTGAAGAAGTTGTTGAAGGAATAGACGATGAAGGTTTGCTATGCCGTATAATGAACCACTTTTTATCTAATATTGAAAAATGTGTTGAAGTTGGTGGAGGTCATTTAGAAGACGTGATTTTTAAAAGTTAGAATTAAATTAGCCAAATATTTATAAGTTATCATAAATCCCAAAGAGTTAACTGTAATTTAGTAGAATAAAAAGTTTGTTTTGTTAACTAAAAAAATTTTAATTCAAATAATAAAATGGGTAGTCTATTATGGGGAACCCAGTATAAGAAATATCTTTAAACTAAAATATCGAGAGTCATATTTTATAAGACACAGAATACTAACTATCTCTTCAATTCATATGCTAGAATGGACCTGCTTCGTTAAGAAAGAGTTTTTTCAGGAACATAGTTTGTTGCACAATTATGAAACTCGTTATGAACACATTCTCTTGCAAGACTAAACTGTACTAGCTTAGATCTATAGAACCACGAAAAACGAATCAATCAGAATTTATAACAATGTTCCGCAAAATTCAAGGAATCTCTATTATAGGAGTTTTAAAAACCCTAAAATCACGTCTTATGGAAAAATGTTATTATCTAAATCATTTCCAATATACTTTCTGTTCCTACAATTATTTATATTTGACCCGCAGAAGTCTCCGAAAGCTATTTTGATAATAAAAGTGAGGGAATTGTCGTGATCAATCGGTCACAGCTTTCTTTAATGTTCTCGACGTCACTGTGTTATACGGAAAAAAAGCTGTAAAAGTTGCGATTTCCAAATTCTAGTAACAACCGAGATATTGACATAAAATTTGCGTAAAAATCGAATTCGAAAACAAAAGGCGATATTAAATATTTATTTTCGCTAATGGATTTGTCTCAAATAAGAGAACGAGGTTGTGCCTTCTTAACTCTTATAGTTACCGAATTTCTCTATATAAACATCAAACTTTGCCACCCTGATACAGTATATTAGCTCAATATGTGCATATTTTTTTTTCAAAACATTTACAAACACAATTCGCTTGATAAATGTATGCGAAACTGAATAATATCGAAAGATTATAAAATAAAACAATGTGTAAAGAACGCAATCTTAATATCCTTTAGATTTTATAAAAGCAGATGAAAATCAAACACAGTTTCAGACTTACCATTTCTCTCTAAGCTCTAGCACGCTTTGTGAAATTTTCTGCGTGTCGAAATTTGTTTCACTTTCGTCGGCACGAACCTTTCAAATCGTGTTATGCGCTCCGCCAATATTCAGATCGTCGTCTTCTTTATGCGACAAATTAAACTAAAATCGAGTTTGTTTATGTTTGCGTTAGATGCGGTATGAAAATATCAACAATAAAACATATCAATAACAAAAGTATTTGCCCAACCGTAACAAGTACAAGGTGAACAAAATGTTTATGAATAAGCATAACAAGGAGTTGATGATGATGTTCAAATAAGCAAAGAGCTTTAATACGAAAATGATGTTCAATCTTTCAAGTCTAATATCTAACTAAATACTTTAATGTACTTACTGATGTGGGGATTCTCTAAAATGTGCTCCAGGACAGGCTGCTATATAATTTATACGGTCGCATTTAAGATGAAGGCACTTGCATACAGACTTGAATTTTTGCAGTCATATAGGTTGATGGTTCACATTTTTTAAGATATTCAATTGAAATCTGAACTTTAAGCTAAGCCTACTATGAAGTCACAAATAGGGTCAATTCTCGATATTTTGCTTCTAGTAAAAGATATCGAAAAGGATTATTGGAAAAAGTTGTTCAGAATATTATTCTAACCTTACACAAAATTATTACAAGTTTATTTTTAATTTAATAATAAGAGTGCCATGGAAAGTAAAAAATTGACACTAGTGTTAAATGTCAGTCAGATTAAACTTTGGTGTTAGTTACGTTAAGTTCTAGTCAGTTACCACAGACTTAAAACCCATTGACTTTAAGACAAAAAATCGAAATAATCCGGTTGTTGGTGATCATGCTGGACTGTTGCAAAATTCAATGTGTTACAGGACTATTATAATAATATTAAACAGATCTAAAAGATTTTCCAAGGATATTTTGTACAAACAAATAAATGTGCTAAAAGACACTTCACATTATATCAATGTCTAATCTACATGATCTAAAAGTGGAAACTAAGTGCGTAGATCATTTATTTATTTATTTATTTATTTATTTAATTACAAACAGGAAATTATCCGATTGAAGGGCAGTATACACAGATATAATCATGTTACAATTCAAGTAATACTAATTAATAATTTAAGTCATAACTATAGTTAAAGAGAACTGATTAACATTTTTCTAAATTTGTATATAGAGAAAGAAAAATCTAAGTTTGATTTCACTGAATTAAAATATCTACAGATTCTATTGATTAAAGAGTTATATATAAAATATTTGAATTTGCTCGAACTAAATAAAAGTAATCACTTCTCCTATTTGAAATTCTTGGAACCAAGAAATTTAGTTTTGCTGTCAAGTAGGGACACTGAACATTGTTGTTAATTATGTTATATAAAGAGAGGCAGCATAACATCATTCGCCTTACTTTAAGACTAGGTACCTCAAATCCAGTGGCGGCTCCTCGAAGGAGGCTAAGGAGGCTCAGCCTCCTCACCAATTTATCTTAATGATCATTCTCCATTTTATTTCCTGTTTCTCTGATAATTCTTCAAATTTTACAATTAATTCCCCGTTCTCAGTAATTTTTTATCTGGCAACAGTGGCCAGAGGCTAGATTCTCTATATATCTCAAACGCTAAATGCGTGTGGTCATCACAGTTGCCATTTTCCCAACCAGTTCAATTCACAAATAGGGTAAAACAGCGAATATGGCAACAGCCTATGGAGGCTAGCTTCTCGTACGCTCCCGGCGCAACGAGGTATAGACCTCGTTGCCCGGCGGTCGTATAAAATACGATTACTTGCCGCGGCTGCAAACTTCGACACGTGCTCTGGCAGTTGTTGTTTTTGTTTCGTGAAGCGATGTAAGATTAAGTTATAATTTATCTGTTCGGTCGTTCTGTGAGTTATTAACAAAGAGTTATTTGGTTATTAAACGTTAAACTGAGTAGTGATTTAGTTGCTGATAAGATTAGTCATGACAGGTATGTTTCAAAATCGATGATTTGATACTGATAATTGTAAAAAATATTTAAGGTTAACGGGATCTGAGGTACACAATAAATTATATTGCTGGTATTGCTTGCTATTTACATCTGATACAACTTCATGTTGGGGGCACTTGGGTTATGATGATTTGAAAAATTCAGCTCGTGGTATAGACAGACATGAAAAATTGCAGGAACATATTACATAGAGTATTAAGTTTAAATTAACGGGTAAACAGAATATTGTTAAAGGAGGAAAACATATAATTTGGTAGACAAGAAACTACATTATAAACAACTTTTTTTATGAAATTTTAGATACTATTAAAGGTCAAATTGAGATTCGATTTTCCGATTTACATGAATTGAAGTTTTTTGTATAACTTAGTTCTAAAATATAAATTTTTTGATAAAATAGCACTGCACAATGATTTATGCGTTACATACTCGGATAAAGATATTTTAGGCCAGTACGAAATTCACGCCGATATGATAAAATATATGATAGACAATGATTTGCAACAAGTTTTACCTCAGTTTTATAAACTACTTTTTTTGACAGTCCTGTCACGTCGGCATCGGTGGAGGATCATTTTCTACTCTCAAACGAATTAAAACTTACATGCGAAATACAATGGGCCAAAATCGTTTATACAATGAAAAAGATTTAGTAAAACACAAAATGATAAATTTTTTAATAATATTATTGATCATTTTTCGCAAACTAAAGACCGTAGAATTCCGTTAATATATAAAAAAAGTTAATAAAATTAATAAAAAAAAACAAAATATGAAAAATTCCAAAAAAAAGAAAAAATATTTAAAATCCAAAAAAATAAAAGACAAAAAACGAACAAAAAATGTTTTGCTTAGAGAAACTCTATACCTCCACGTTGGTTCTTGCCGGGTAACAATTAATTTTGTCACTAAAGTAGCTGGTACGGTCGCTGTGCAAAGGTTAAAAGGCTGTGAATAGAGTATATGTTTACATAAACGTTTTATGTCCAGCCTCCTCTCTCAAAAATTCACCAGCCGCCACTGCTCAAATCTGATCTGTAAAACTGAATTTTCAATTCCCCTAATTGGATACACACCATCCGCTTTAAATGCCAGATACTTCAAAAATACGCGCTGAACACGTTCCAAGACAATTTCGTATTTCACGTAGTATGGGTCCCAAATGACACATGCATATTCTAACTTAGAGCGCACCAGTGCAAAATAAAGTTGTTTTAATGCGTCTAAATCTTTCATGTTTTTGCAATTCCGTATGATAAACCCTTGAATTCGCATTGATTGGGAGACAACATCTTCAATATGGTTGGAAAATGACCATTTTGAATCCAATGTTACTCCTAAGTCTTTCATTGAATACACTCTCTTTAGTGCTGTTTTTTATATTATAATTGCAAATAGTAGATGTCGACTTTCGGGTAATCGACATAATCTTACATTTGGAGATATTTAATGGTAGTTAATTTAATACACACCAGTTGTTTATTCTTGGTAGATTCTCTTGTAGTAAGTCGCAATCTGTTTTGGAATTTATAGAACGAAAAATTTTTAAATCATCTGCAAAAACTTCTTTTTCAATGTCTATAATACTGACGAGGTCATTTATGAATATTATAAAAAATAGCGGACCAAGGTTAGAACCTTGCGGCACACCAGATGCTAGAAATTCAGTAGATTTAAAGCCATTATAAAGTACATATTGCTGACGCTCTACCAAGTACGAGTATATTAGTTTAATGGCCCTATTATCGAAACCGATATTATGCAGTTTTTCAAGTAACAATCTGTGGCTGATTTTATCAAATACTTTAGAGAAGTCGGTAAACATCACATCAACTTGTCCCCTTTCGTTCAGAATGTTTGATACATGCTCAGAAAAACATCCTAAGTTAGTAACTGTCGACCGACCTCTCATAAAGCCATGTTGATGATCTGAAATTAACTTAGATACTTGGAAAAACAAACTCTCATAAATAAGCATTTCGAATAACTTGGAAAAAGCACATAACAATGACACTGGTCGATAATTGCTAATATCATTTTTAATCCCACTTTTAAAGATTGGAGCTATTTTGGAGACCTTCCATCGTGAGGGAAATTGTCCTTTATCAAGGCATAAGTTGAAAATTTTACTCAATGGTAGGGCAAGAACTCGGAATCTTTAATTATGTAGCATGGAATACCGTCATCTCCAGATGATTGTTTTGGCTTTAACTTGTTAGCTATCAAAATAACATCTTCTTCTGTAAAACTAGGAATACTTATTGGTGAAGATGATCTACATGTATTAGTATCCAAATATTCAAAATTTAATTTAAGATTGTGGTCCGAAGTATCATAAACACTACCAAAGAACTCTGCAAATGCATTTACTATAGTTTGAGGATTATTATGTTTAGCATTATTCAAAAAATCTCACTTGGAATACTACATGAGTTGCTTTTGTTATGTATGAATGACCAGAAATTTTTTGGATCAGACTTATATTTTCTTCTGTGGATCATGCCTATCACACAAGAGCAGCTTACAATAAAGAAATTAAAGTTAATTAACTCTCCAAAACAAAATGTCAAAATAGTTTTCCTTTCAACGGACCAAAAGTCTATAACAAACTTCCGTTAGCCTTGAGATCAATTAATAATAACGTTAAAAAGCTTAAACATAAAGTCTATACTTATCTCATTGATAACGTATTTGTGAGTTGTCTCAGCCGTTCTCAATTATTGTTATATTGCCCACTCGAAATATAAATTATATTTATTATCTGACTAATAAATAAAAATATTCAATCATCTACTGTAATAAATTATACTACACAATACAAACCACTGAGTGTTAGGTGTCTATTTTTCTTTATTCACATAATATCAGTATTGTTTCAATAAACATATTCTTATTATTAAGATTATGGCGGCACTTTAGACATCTTAAAGTCAATTTTGGTATTGGTATATGTTGTGAAGCGTGCTTAATAAAAAGTTCAGTGCAGATAGCTAAAGACCCTTGAACATTATCCTCTGCTACGTTTTGTAGGGTCTATTTGGACATCCCGCTCCTTGACAGAATCCTAAGATCGCAAAGATCTGCTTCACGCTTAGGTCCTTTATGTTATCGGCCGTGATGATCCTTGGACCTAGCCAGATTAAACTGGTTTGAATAAGCGCAGGACATTCAAAGAGGAAGTGGATTGACGACTCCACTTTGTCTCCTTTGCATCTCATATAGAAGGGAGTGTCACTCTTCCCTACGCCATGTCTAAATTTCATCAGATTTCCGTGATCTGTAAAGATCTCGGAGTTTAACCTGATACCTCATTGCCAAGCAGTACTTATCCGTACTCTCAGATAGTTCCGCCAGATCTGTATACCTCCGTTGTAGGAGATACCAGCAAGGGAGTCTTGAGGACGTCCAATATGGCCCACTCTCTGGCCATTGTGTCCGTTCCCTTTCCAATTTGGGTGACACGGGATCCAGGTTATGCCTGTTGCCAACGGCTAGCCTGTTAAGGATCTCCTTGGTATCCTTGACAAGCCTCGAGAACGCAGTAGGGCTTTTCAGTGAGTAGAGTGCTGTTTGACTGTCTGAACAGATCCAGATGGTCTCATTCACCTTGTCATAGTCGAGCAGCTTCTCTTGTGTCAGCTCTAGAGCCATCCGTATACCAAATTGTGTCGTGCTGTGGGGTACGGCTAATCTCCCATTCCTCTCTCGACGGGTTGACAACCCTGGAAATTCAGCCCCTCGAACCACAGAACTTTGATTCTATCCCGCGTTTCTAGTCGCAGCGTTTCAGGCTGCCCATTAAAGAGAGTGATAGGAGTAACACGCCCAGCATGTGTTCTGGTGGATGTAATACCTCTGAGGAAGAGCCACTGAATTGTTTAGTAGGAATAAAGTAAGTTATGATAATGATTATGATTCTTGAAACCATAGTTGTTGGGTGTAGGAAATAGAATAAGCCAACCCAGTATACATAGCTGATATGTCATCTGAACCCCCTTACCATTGCATTTTTAAGCCCATTCAAGAAACTGAATCTCGTATAGGTACGATAGAAACAAAAGACAGTCAACGTGTTTTATTTTAAAAATTAAATACATTATTTAGCACTATAACAAATTTAACATTAGATACTTGGTTTATATCTATCTTATTTTAATCTTCACATGCGATAATAATTTACTTAAGAAAATCCTCTGTGAGGTTATGCCAATATTCATGATGATGGTCTGGGTATCTTATCATATCCAACCAGTGCTTCAACCGTTGCCCTTTAGAACCTACTCCTCCCAGGATGAGACCACCCAAATAATCATTGCTCTTACCGTAATCCTTGTCGAATACTGTAATATAAAGGCTTTGGGTGGACAGTTCGGTTGGGCGAGTTTCGAAAGCGAATTCTTCATTGAACACCGGATTTAGTTCTTTCCATTTGATTGACGTCTTGTGTTTTCGGTGATAAGGATCCGGACGAAGTTGTCTGTAATAGGGAAACACATCAACTTTTATATTTATCGTGTGTAAAAGCTCAAATTATCTCTTAGCTTCTTCGCCTAAGTAATGAGAACCAAAGGTTCAAAAGCAACCAAAATGAGATATTCTAACTATGAAGGAATAGCAATTCAATATCCATCTCTTGTATCATAATTATTATAATTTTGAATATCTATACTTCTAACAAATTATACTACAAATTTCGCTCTCACATTTCTCAACATGTAGGAGGTCTATATCTATCTATATTCTATACATACAGGGTGTCCTCGAACTGCGTGGTTAAAATAAAACCGAAGATTCTTTGATTCGAAAAAAATTTGATGAGCCTTTTTACTTTTGCCTCAAGTGTCTTGTTTAGCCGGTAGAGGGCTTCAAAGTTGCAAAAATAATTTAGTTTTTTTGGTATAACTTGAGAATGTGATGGAGGACTTTTACAATATTTGGCAGGTGAGTTACTGTCAATAATAGCCGTTTTTGAGAGTGGAGCATAGAGCCTTAGAGACCATAGAAATGGCTCAAACTTGAGGATGTAACGGGAAAAGTGTCCAGAACTTTTTTGTTGTCTATGTAATTCACTCTATATTTTTTATGTAGATAGCTTATCTAATTTGAAAACTTTTCTTACTCTTAGAAAATTTTGATAAAATCAACGGATTAGCTTGAAAAAAATAATTTTTGAGTCTGCAATTTTGGCTTACTAATTTTACTTGATTAAAATACCTTAGTTGCTTTTGCTTTTCTAATGTCATTTTGGCATTTGGAGAATTTATTCTCAAAACTGTCAGTTTTTACTTTGCTTTCCGTAAAAATTTTATAAAATTATGTCTCAAACTTTCACTAACACTGAAATGGTTAATATCTCGGTAAAACACGAATAATAAAAACAATAGAAATGGGGAAACAATGTGATTATTTAGGAAAAACAAATGCTAAATTAAAAGAAACAACAAAACTTTTTGGGAAATCGCTAAGGCATCAATTGTTCGAAATGTTGCCCATTTTCCTGAATACACAAATTAATTCGTTTCAAGAAATTGGATTGAACTCTGGCTAGTACTTCAGGATCATTCTTCAATAAATCCGCTTCATGATTAATTCGTTGCAACAATTCCTCTCGTGTGTTCACTGGAGCTGCATAAACTTTCGACTTCAAAGCGCCCCATAGAAAGAAGTCGCAGGGCGTCAAATCAGGGGAGCGGGCCGGCCAGTTCACTGGTGCATCGTGTCCTCTACCTATCCAGCGATCTGGATATTCCGCATTCAAATGTCGCCTCACAGCTAATGTGAAATGAGGATGTGCACCATCATGGATAAACCAGGCCACGACGAATGTGTAAGGGCAAGTCTTCCAACAGTTCAAGTAGCCTTTGTTCCAAAAAGTTCAAGTAGTTCTCCCCGTTCAATCGATCGGGTATAACGGTAGGGCCAATAATAAAGTTATCCACAATTCCAACCCAAACATTGATTTTAGTTTGATTCTGAACACATGTAACTTCCGTTTCATGAGGATTTTCATCACCATAGAAATGTTCATTATGAAGGTTAAAAAGACCACATCTCGTGAAAGTATCTTCGTCCGTGTACAGAATTCTTCTACAAAAATTGGGGTTTGCGTTTTGTCTTTGGACAATAAGCCGACAGAAATCTAGCCGATGACCTGGATCCATGGGCAATAAGTCTTGAACTGTTTTAATATGATAGGGATACAACAGTTCTTCTTTCAGTACATTATGTACTAATGATTTTGAGGCTCCAATACGAAGTCCCAAACGTAGTGTGCTTATCCCAGGTTCAGTTTCAACCGCTTTCAGTATCGCTTCTTCGAGCTTTTCCCGTTACATCCTCAAGTTTGAGCCATTTCTATGGTCTCTAAGGCTCTGTGCTCCACTCTCAAAAATGTCCATTATTGACAGTAACTCACCTGCTAAATATTGTAAAAGTTCTTCATCACGTTCTCGAGTTATACCGAAAAAACAAAATTATTTTTGCAACTTTGAAGCCCTCTACCGGCTAAACAAGACACTTGAGGCAAAAGTAAAAAGACTCATCAAATTTTTTTCGAATCAAAGAATCTTCGGTTTTATTTTAGCCACGCAGTTCGAGGATACCCTGTATATATTCAAGAGAAATACTACTGACTCATTACGAAATCCCCGTAACTATAAAGCTGACATACTTGAAATTTGGCATACGACTCAGGCATTCGAATTTCAATCCCAAAACGGTGTAAATAGTAGAGTATGTAAAACATTTGGATCGAAATTTTTTTATGATTTAACGCGACCCCACGGAAAATGTTTGTTTTGGTGTATAAAACAAAAGTCTAAAATTTCTACCTCCTAAATTGACCGCAACCCCTTTTTTGTCGCCATTTTGGTTTTTTTTGACATTTTTAGGGGAATATAAAAAATCCACATTCAGTCCAAATTTCAGCTAAATCGGTTGAAAACTGTTTGAGTTAGCCGTCACGCTAGTTCCCATGCATTTATGTATATATATATGTCTATTGCGAGGGAGGGGGAGGTCGGATTAATTTGAAATTTGAACTGGGAGTTCCTTAAGCATTGACAATAAGAGGGTTCCAGTTTGGTTCCTTAATTCTCAATACAACTGGAGATAGCAATTTTTTTTTGACGAACTTTCCCTAAAAATGTTCAAAATACCCCAAAATGGCGACAAATAAGGGGTTGCGGTCAATTTGGGAGGTAGAAATTGTAGACTTCAGTTTTATACACCAAAACAAACATTTTCCGTGGGGTCGCGTTAAATCATAAAAAATTTACCGATATCACTTATTTTTTGGTTTCACATACTCTATTAAAAGGGGATTTGATATATTTTACACGATTTTGGCAGCTAATATGCTAACAATTTTACATTGTTTTGAACCTAGGCCGTTAAAGGGGTAAAAGGTAATCCATATAGTGTGATGTTTCTGACAGCTCATATATTTACGAAAGGTTAACATTACCGACAGCTCACAGAGGATGGCTCATCACAGCTCAGACTACAGATAAGCATTTAACAATAAATCAGGTAACGTCAACATGAGAGACAGCATGTCTGTGACAGACCACTTCATAACATAGATATCCATGTCGAATCAAATGTACTTTCACATACAGTGGCGTGCCGTGACTTGTCCCTGACTTACAAGATCATTTGGGGGGCGCAGCGTCACGTTTTCATGGTTCCTGTTTACTTGAAAAAAACTGGCAATAACAAATAATGTATTCAAACTTCAAAGGTGAAATCCACTCTGTTTGTGCGATCGCCGATCGAGACAGGGCCGGACCTCTCGATATTATTCTGTGAGCATTGTCTGGGACCGAGGGACGTCGACATACATATGCATCCTTTTTATAATTTTTTTGCCTAGAGCAAATTGAAAAAAAGACATCAGACATTTACATATTTTTCAAGTAAAATTGGTTTATGAAGAGAAATAATATTAACATTTTTCAGAATAATCATAATCGATTTTTTTAAGGTAGATATTTGTTATAGTCTCCATGAGCCTAATCTATTAACTAACATTAGCTGTTTCTTATCAACGATTTAATATTATCCATTTTACTTACAATTTTACAAATGGATCTGAAAACCCATTGTTATCCATGGGAAGTAAGTTGGCACATCGTACAACGGTGACTAGCAAGGATCTTTTCTTGGTACTGTAACATAGAGACAGCAATATTTGCCCTCTAGACCACAGATTGTCGAACCATTGATGTAATTCTGGAGCTGGAAGAGGCCCTTTTTGTTCGGGGGATAATTTTTCTAGTGGTACAGTTAGCTGAAAAATTCGAAAAATCATCTATCGTTGATCACAAGAGATTTCTTAAAGTAACTGCTGAATGTAACATATTGGAACATTCCTGATAATAATACGTATTCTTGTTTTGACGTTTCTTTCTTTCAAATTATGTCGTTCATCATTATTTCCATATAATTCAAGAAAATAGAAAGTTTGATGACTAGAATTGTGGTGTAGGTTTTCCAACAATTTTTGACTTTACATTTAAATGAAACACAATTTTCATTTGAAGCGTGCCGGTTTTCGTCTTCATCATAAATTTAACGGTTTGCTGTACATTACTAGGGCTTATGATTAAATGTGTAATATAATCCAGATGTAACAGTTAAGAAATAAGTGAATATTTATTTCTTGTTGACTTTTGACAGATACCTAACAATAATAAGGTTTCGACCAGAAACATATCAATCAAATAGTTCCGGGCAGCTGTTTCGCTCTTTTTAAAGCTAATAATAAAATCACCAAAACACCTTTAACCGCTATACATTCAAAAAATCTATGTTGAAAAAGGTTATCTGTGATTTTTCTAATAGTGCAGTAAAAAATCCACAAATATGAACTCAGTATGTGGATAATTTGGAACTGACCCTGAATTTATGTAAAACATTCATACTTGTTTGTAGAATTGAAAGATTTAGTTCCTGGAACTTCAGATTTATTAATAAAGTAATTATATCTCCCCTATTAAATTACATACAAATACAAAAGAAAGTTCAAATAACTCGTCTGAAGTTTCTCGAGTTTTGATTATTCATTAAGGCAGCACACCAACTTTGCCAGTATAAATATTATTGTTTTGTGTATGAAGCAGAAAATTAAGCGTAATAAATGACGTGATACAGCGTAATTAGGAAATTACTCATTAGTATAAACAATATACAATAAGCACGAACCTAAGGTAAAAAATTACATCATTAGATGCATTAAGCTGATGAATTGTTTCTCAATTTTTTTTAGCAATATTAATTATACTCAATATTCTATTAATGTCACCTTTTAGTGTTGGAAGGAGAGGGGAATTATCTATCACGCGACAAAAATCGTTCCCTTTCTTCCTTCTTCTTTGAACTAATTATTTTATAAGTATATACTATTTCGAATTCTCAGATGTGAGTTTCGGTGCATTCTATTTTCAAAACGTTGTTGTTGAAGTATAATACACAATGATTATAAGAGGGCAAGGCGAAAAAGTTTTTCTAATTTTTCGATCTCTTCCAAATAATACGATTTCGGCAATCCTTCAAAATAGGCGTTTGTTTCAACGATGGCCTCATCGTTGGAGTCAAATTTCTTTCCGCCGAGCCATTCCTTCAAGTTTGGAAATAGATAAAAATCGCAGGGGGCCAAATCTGGAGAATATGGTAGATGACGAACCAATTCATGCAATTTTGCCATTGCGACTGCGGACCTATGCGCCGGTGCGTTGTCCTGGTGGAAGAGTGATGTATTTCTACGCAAGAAATACGCGAAATTTACTTTTTTCCATGTTTACAAAAATCTTCAAGGCTGCTTGCTTTCGATGGGTGTCAAAACAGAAATGAATGACATATCAAACTGAACATTTTAATGCGGTCTAGTTAAAGATGGTAATCACAAATGTCACATGGGATTTTAGATTGTGGCGCCATTTGTTTTATTTTTCAGATACTTTTCATCTTGCCCTGGTAGTGTTTCAGTGCTCACTACGATAATTAATTGTGAAAACAACACCAATTGAAATTCGACAAACGATATATTAACGATGGTTTCACGACCGCAATATGTTACAAATAATGGGCAAATAATCACGAGTATTCATTAGTTAGAACTCAGATCAAAAAAGGATGTGTTAATACTTGACAGCTTCTCGCGAGAGCTGTGACAATCATTTGAACCAAACTTATATGGATCTGAACTATTTTTTCCTTATATTTTGACTACATGAGAGGAAAACCTAGAAGGTTTGGAGGTTAGGAACCAAGGGAAAGGCCTCACTAGACGAAGAGTTCCACAACTCCGCCAATCTAGTCCAGGAAATAAAGGTTTTTATTAGAAAAATTTGAGGTAAAAGGCCGATTTTGACGTGTGAGGGCTCATTCGATTCGTTTTGACCTCTAGATCAGAATCTGCTACAGCTACATAGGGGGAAATTTGTCCTATTGTTAATAAACAATAAATAATGGCCAATAAATGGCATGTTTTTGACATAATAAAAAAAAAATTGAAAACGCTATTTTCCATCAATTTTTAGCGGATAAAGTAGAAAATTGCAGTTATTTGATCAATAAACTTTGTGAATTTAAGGTTTATAACAATTTGTCACTTATCTATTTGTTAATAAACAACAAAATGGAAATTTCCTAAATAATCAAGATGAATCTAATTCTCAGGTAATTTGAGGTCGCTGAATACAAATTCGATGTTATTTTTCTGATTGGCTGTTAATCTAATTATTTAATTAATAATTACTTAGTTACCGAATTAACAAAAAAATTCAAAGTCTCAAAATAATCAAGATTGGAGTCAATTTAAGGTCGCTGAATACGATTTTGATGTTATTTTTTGAATAAATTGCTGGGAAACTATTTATTATCAATAACATGAAAAACACTTTTCCCCTTTACGGCTACGGCCCTGGAGGTTGAATTACTGGTTCTGAATTCAGCTCATACGTCCCTGCACTTCTCTCAGTTATCATGGCAACGCTATCAATCAACTAATATGAACAATTTATTGAAAAATCACATTAGATTCAAATTTAACTACTTCAAATTATCCAAAATTGACTGTAATCTTGATTATTTTAAAACTTTGAATATTTTTTGTTGATTCGCCAAGTGAATTAATTAATTAATTAAATTATCATTCGATTCAAAAAGTAACATCAATTCCGTGTTCAGCGGCCTTAAATTATACGAAATTGACTCCAATCTTGATTATTTTAAGAATTTGAATTTTTTTGTTAATTCGGTAACTGAGTAATTATCAATAAAATGATTAAATTAACCTTTAATTCAAAAAGTAACATTAAATCCATGTTTAGTGACCCGAAATTACCCGAAAATGACTCTAATCTTCATTATTTTGAGACTTTGAATTTTTTTGTTAATTCGGTAACTGAGTAACTATCAATAAAATGATTAAATTAACCTTTAATTCAAAAAGTAACATTAAATCCATGTTAAGTGACCCGAAATTACCCGAAAATGACTCTAATCTTGATTATTTTGAGACTTTGAATTTTTTTGTTAATTCGATAACTGAGTAATTATCAATAAAATGATTAAATTAACCTTTAATTCAAAAAGTAACATTAAATCCATGTTTAGTGCCCCGAAATTACCCGAAAATAACTCTAATCTTCATTATTTTGAGACTTTGAATTTTTTTGTTAATTCGGTAACTGAGTAATTATCAATAAAATGATTAAATTAACCTTTAATTCAAAAAGTAACATTAAATCCACGTTTAGTGACCCGAAATTACCCGAAAATGTCTCTAATCTTCATTATTTTGAGACTTTGAATTTTTTTGTTAATTCGGTAACTGAGTAATTATCAATAAAATGATTAAATTAACCTTTAATTCAAAAAGTAACATTAAATCCATGTTTAGTGACCCGAAATTACCCGAAAATGACTCTAATCTTCATTATTTTGAGACTTTGAATTTTTTTGTTAATTCGGTAACTAAGTAGGTAATTATTAATTAAATAATTATATTAACATTCAATCAAAAAAATAACATCAAACTATTCAGCGACTTCAAATTACCTGAAAATGACTCTAGTCTTGATTATTTTTTAAATTTCCATTTTTGGGTTAATTTGTTTATTAACAAATTGTTAATTAACTAATTAGATTAACAGCCAATCAGAAAAATAACATCGAATTTGTATTCAGCGACCTCAAATTACCTGAAAATGAATCTAATCTTGATTATTTAGGAAATTTCCATTTTGTTGTTTATTAACAAATAGTTAAGTTACAAATTGTTATAAACCTTAAATTCACTAAGTTTATTGATCAAATAACTGCAATCCTCTACTTTACCCTTTAAAAATTGATGGAAAATAGCGTTTTCAGTTTTTTTTCATATTATGTCAAAAGCATGCCATATTTCGGCCATTATTTATTGTTTATTAACAATAGGACAAATTTCCCCGTATGTAGCTGTGGCAGATTCTGATCTAGAGGTCAAAACGAATCGAATGAGCCCTCACACATCAAAATTGGCCTTTTACCTGAAATTTTTCTAATTAGGGTCGATTTTGTACTTTATTTCCTGGACTAATCGACATAAAATCAAGTCAGTTAGAGAGTAGTTCGGTACGTCTCGGGCCTTACATCAACTTGAGTTCGTCTAGTCTGCTTATTGAATTCTAATAATTGTCAAGAAACTTTAATCGTGGTAAAGAAACGTGGTTTACTTTGTATGAGCAGCGAATTGATACATATTAAACGCGGTTCACGACAACTAAAAATGACGTCATGGATCAAGGTTAGTCATTGTTGTCAGGTTGAGCAGCTTTTCATGGTTTTGAATACAACTACCCATTTTATACAATAAACTGTGTTACAAACATATTTAGGAGTTTTTCACTTATATCAAATAATACAAATTATTTGTAATTTTAAGTGTTGTAGTGTCTACCACATGTGTGGAGGAAATAAAGTCTACTTATTGATTCTTTGCATCGCATCCAAATTCAATAGTACTAGAACATATATTTTGGTATTAAATGACATAAAGGCAGAAAATTGCAAAAGGAAGTATTTTCCAGAAGATTCATCCCTGTTACAAAATGCTTTTGGAGAGTTAACTTGATCAATTAATAGAATACAATGATTTTATACTTGACAGATTTAGATAAAGATATGGAAAATAATCTTACAGCGTCAAGTCACTAATATCAATCCATATGTGATGTTAACGTAAGATTTAATATTTATGGAAACAAAAACCTTCCCTATTTTCAATATCTTGATATCAAAGCCCGATTTCCAAATCTACTTTCGATAATCATATTTCTACAAATATTCAAATAGAATCAATTTTTGGAGTTATACTGGGTTCCCCATAATAGACTACCCATTTTATATTATTAATAAAATTCCTACGAGATAACTAAATACGTTGTTCTCTGTGGGATTATCTTCTGTAGTCTTTGGGATTTGAGTAAATTATTAATCAAGTAGGAGCCTGTCACAAATAAATTTTAAATTAATAATTTCGTGGAACGCCATTTTTCTACGAGAAGTTTGCTAGTTTTCATCAATAATTATTTAATTTTTTTGCTTTGAGACATTATTTCAACATCCGTTTGAACTTTCATGGATTACTCAGTCCAACAACGTGTGTTTTGTGTAGAAACTTACATGAGAAGCAATTCGATAGAAGAAGTTAGGCGTGCATTCCGGCGTCAGTTTAATAACAACAATAGGGGTCACGCGCCAAATCGTAAAACTGTTAAGTTATGGGTTTGTCATTGGCGTGAAAATGATTCTGTACAAAATTTGAAGAAGCCTGGACGTCGAAGAACAGTTCGTATATCAGAAAATATTGAACGAGTTAGAATTGCGTTTACGAGAAGTCCTAAAAGGTCTGCTAATCGACAAACCCTTATCCTAGGAATATCGAAGGGAAGCTTAGATCGAATTCTTCAAAGGGATTTAAAATTTGATCCCTATAAATACCAAATGGTACAGCACCTTAGCAATCAAGATAAAGAAGCAAGGTTAGCATTTTGTCAAGAATTTTTGGATTTACCTCAAGGAGCAATCCACAGTCTCCTAATGAACGACGAAGCAGAGTTTTTATTTGAACGGCATGGTCAATTAAAAGAATTTTAGATACTGGTCAAATGAAAATCCTCGTGAAATCTTCACACAGAACCTCCATAATCCAAAAGTTGTTGTGTGGTGTGGAGTAGGATCTTTTGGTATTATTGGCCCTTATTTTTTTTGAGGATGAAAATAACCGCGCTGTAACAGGAACATCCGAGCGCTACGTTAATATGCTAGACACATTTCTGATTCCAGGATCAAATAGACGAGGATTACTAAACAATGCCTTACTATTCCAACAAGATGGGGCAACAGCTTTATACCGCCAGAAACTCAATGAGGGTTCTGCGAGAAATGTTTAATGGTCGACTCATTTCTCGATTCGGAGATTTGCCTTGGCCTTCGAGGTCCCCCGACTTGACGGCACCCCATTTTTTCCTGTGGTGGTATTTAAAAGCCATAGTGTTTGCGAGTCGTCCAGGTACAATCGAGGAACTGAAAGTCAAAATTCGTGAAGAAGTTGAAGGAATAGACGAAGGTTTGCTATGCCGTGAAATGAACCACTTTTTATCTAATATTGAAAAATGTGTTGAAGTTGGTGGAGGTCATTTAGAAGATTTTTGAAAGTTAGAATTAAATTAGCCAAATATTTAAAAGTTATCATAAATCCCAAAGAGTTAGCTGTAATTTAGTAAAATAAAAAGTTTGTTTTGTTAACTAAAAAAATTTTAATTCAAATATTAAAATGGGTAGTCTATTATGGGGAACCCTGTACAAGTTGGTAGATTATTGTTCATATCAATTTTGATCATGTGAACCTATATATAATCTTCTATAGCATACTGATGTATAAGTGATATTGATACGAGTAAATTTTATTTGTTATACTATGAAATAAAGAACTTACTGTAGCATCAAATATAAACATATTTCTTATTGTATTGAATACTAGAAATAAATTATCTTCTTCGGAAAACCTACTTACATACATCGTGTTCTGTATTTTCAATTTGGCGAGATTGATTTTCGTTTCGCCAAGAAAATCGTGTCCATACTTGTCCTCATCGACTACGAGGATGTGGAGCGATCTCTTTATCAAATCCGTTTCGGTTATGTCGTAAAAAGTCAAATTCTCGTTAAATTCTGGATTACGCGTCTTATGAACAGTTTTGGTACGTAACCTGAAAATAAATAGATTTTACAGGATGTTTCATCGATGGTTGCCGAAAATGAAATAGAGATTCTAGAGTTCAATTAAAGGAGGTGTTTCATATAAAATTTTCGATCAGACGATTCCCTGACAAGTTACCCATAAAATGTCCCCCTGGATTCCCCGACCTGAACCCTATTCACTTCTGTTTTTAGGGTCGAAAGTATTGTATATGGTACGGAGATTAATAGTTAGGAAGAGCTTCAATAAAGAATACTCAACACCTTTCTTGGAATTAAAATTCACCATTTTCAAAATTTTTTGTATTTTTTTGTTTGGTCATCAACTTTGTTTGATTGTGGCTAAATTAAAAACGAATAATTTGTAAACGGGTGTTTCTGTTGATTAACAAAATTAAAAAGTGCTTTACAGGTTGGATAATTATATTGAGATAATTATACAAAAAATTATTTGGCCCTCTAAAGGAGGTGTTATGCAAAAATACAATTATGATTTTTTGCAAGGAAACGGAACAAGGTATCAAAATTTTGGTGCAGAAAATTTTTTTTATATGGATTGGGCTAAAAAAAACTCATTTAAACTTCAATGTTCAAGGGACCATAACTTTTTAAGGAATGATCTGATAGAAAATTTTTATATGAAAGTGCCCCCTTGAACTCTAGAATCCCCAATTCCACTTCTCATAACTATTTCTGGAACATTCTGTATTAGATACCATGAATGATACCGTTCCAATCACTTTTCTATATCTAAATGCTAACCGACAATACTTTTGATGGGGTTAAGCTCTAAAACTAGCTTTGACTGTGTATGTTCATACAAGCTACATTCTGATAGCAAAACGTACGTGAATAGACTATTTTACGGCAAATTTATAGCAATGGAATATTTACCTGGTTGAAGTCTTGGATGTTGGCAAAATGTTCAGCTTACAGTACGGGTCTGAAAGGCCATTTATATCCATGGGAATCAAATTTTTCGCTCTGTATACCGTACAGTGTAGAGTAAAATTAAGCGGGTCGTATGTCAAGGATAGATCCATGGTTCCTAACGATAAGTCCATCGCTTTGTGATCTTCAACAGGATTCTGGAAGGGATTTTTTTTAAATCTTCAACGCTGTAGTCAATAAGAATCATTGATCGCGCAAAAAAAAAATTGGATTCACGTATGAATAAAAAAAAATAACAACAACAAAACAACAATTGGACAAGATATAAAAAAATCTTGGGTAAATTTCAAGCTACATCTTTTGCCTTCCACAGTCATATCGGCATACGTCTGTGAGCATATTTTCTAGAGATGCCACGAATATTCGGCTACCATTCGGTATTCGGCCTATTCGGCCACTTTTTTATTATTCGGTAATCGGCCGAATACCGAATGGTATTCACCCGTTCAATAACGAATACCAAATTATGTAAAAAAAACTCGTAATAAATATTACTCAGAACCATCTTTATTTTATTGAAAAATTAGCATATTTAATACCTAAAATCTATCAGTGGTAAATTATGATGAATGAAAACGATTTTTTCAGCATTTGTTGATAGCAAACGATAGCACTTTTCCTCATAAATTATTTCTGCTTCCGAAAATAACCGCTCACTATATACACTGCTACCGGGAGATGATAAATAAATCTTAGCAAATTCTGCTAGGCTTGGATACTGTTTTGCGTTTGCTGACCACCACTTGTAAGGGTCTGCTGTTCGATCTAGGCGAACGGTTTTCATGTAAAAACTAATTTCATTTGCAATTGAACTTTTCTGTTCCAATATATTTTCATCTGTGTGCATATTTTCTTTAGCTGCTTCCTCAAAACAGTTACAGAAACTGTGGTGTATCTCAATGGTTTTATCATTTTCATTGATATTTCTTTTCTTTCGAAATGGAGATGATTCATCATCGGTGCTACTAGACTCATCACAACTCTTTCTCAGAGCTTCTAAAAGAATTTTTTGTTTTGCTCTTTGTGTTTGAACTAATCCCAGAAAACTAGTTTTGAAACGCGGGTCAAGAAAAGTGGCAACCATTTGTCTTTCTCATTAAAGTTGAAGCGCGCTTCCAGTTCAGCCTGTAGTGAAGATCTCATGCTCAATAATTTTGGTGTTCTCTTTCCTGTTTCTTCCTTTCCCAGATATTTTAATAACGTGACAACATGTGGAATCACCTCAGAAATGCAGGAATTACTTAAGCTGGTTATTTTTGTAATCTCTTCGAACGGTTTGAGGAGTTTGATACATTGTTCCATTAACTCCCATTGAGCAGGTGTTAAATTTTTTAAAAACTCATGATCAGTTATGTACAAAGAGACCGCTCGCTTTTGTTCTAATAATCGCTCCATTAAATAGTATGTTGAATTCCAGCGTTTGCTTACATCTTGTACTAATTGGTGGTCTGGCAATTTAAGTTCTTGACGAATGTATTTCAGCTTTTCTTGTGCTATACCATAGTGGTTGAAATGGGTTACAATTCGTCTTGCAGCAGCTACCATCTCTGTTATTTCCGATTGAGACTTTAGTGATTCCTCGACAGCCCGTTGTAATAAATGAATAAAACACTTGGCAGAATCATATTCTGCGTCTCGTACACCTTTTATCGTATTGGCTCCACTGTCATGGACAAGAAAATGGATCTTGCTATGTGAAATATTCCATCTTTCTGCAATAGTATTGAGTTCTTTTGCGATGTTGGTACCAGTATGTGAACCAGCAAACGGCTTCATCGCTAAAACGCCATGTTCAAGAATAAAATCTGGAGATATCCAATGCACAGTAAAACTTAAGAAACTCTGGTTTTTGTGCTGGCATGTCCACATATCAGATGTCACGGATACTGCTGTTGCTCGTGAAATACCAGCTTCGATTTTAGAGCAAATTCTATTATATATATCGGGAATAATTTTCTCAGTCATGTAAGTGCGACCAGGGATTTTGTATTGGGGTACCGCCCTTTCCATAAGCCTGTTAAAGCCGACTCGTTCAACAAGTGATAATGGTTCGTTGTCTAAGGCAATCATTTCACCGATTAAATAATGATATTTTATTGATTTCGGATCATTAATATCCCAAAGCAATTTCCTTTCAGTTGTTTCCTTCAGAGTTAACTGTTTATTTTTTGACGTACCTGGTACTGCTATCTTAAAGTCGGTAGGAGTGTGAGTACACTCATTTTTGCTGCCACTTGTCGATGGAGCTGCAGTTAACATAGCGTACTGCTCAGCATGTTTGTTTTGAAGGTGATTCTTCAAAGAAGTTGTTGCTGGAAACAAAAAACAAACAATAATTAAACAATGAAAAACTAATTTCAAAAAATGAAACTTTCAAACTAGTGATTAATTTAATTTAAACTTGCATTTTTCTGGCGTCCCTTCTGCTTTTGACTTGCAAACAGAATAAGTATATAATTTATAAAATGTATGGGTACTATTTAAAATAGGTTTTATTTATATCAAATTTGTCGACGTCTGAATTAAAGTACCTACAGTGCAAATCACAAGGAATACAAAAATTACAAGCAATTAGGTAAATAATTAAAATAACTAAAATAGTTTTACTTAATTATAACGTACGTAATAATTTTACTTACTTGCTTTCTTTCCTACTCCACCACGCGAGATCTTGCTGTGACACAGCAAACAAACTGCCAGCTTATTGTCTTCACCACAAATTTTATAATATTCCCAAATAGGTGATTTTTTATTAAATGAAGCCATTTCATAAAACTTTCCGCGAACAAACAGTGATATTTTATAAGATATACGCACTATAAGTAATTTAATTTGATGTAACAATCAACAAATAATGCGTGTTGTGACGCGACCTACTCGCAAATGAAACAAATTCTCCCACGGCGTAGTTACCGAAAGAACTTCAATGATGCAGGTCGGAACCTGTCGCCCGCGAAATATACTAAGCGTCGCCGAATATTCGTCGGCCGAATATTCGGCGCTTCGGCCGAGATCCTTGCCGAATATTCGGTATTCGGTATTCGGCAAAATCACTATTCGTGTCATCTCTAATATTTTCTTGCAGCTCCTTCTAAAATCTGGAGGGATGGTTCCACTTTTATTGGAGCTCCAAGTGTAGCTATGGAAGTACTTTTCATAGCTCCCGTGGCCGTACCAATAACGATGAGCTTTCTCAGATGCTCCAAGCCCAATTTAGTCGTTCTGAGCTCTGTTTTTTTCACCACACCACTCGGCCCTATATCAACCTCGGCTTAACTATGGCTTCGAAGACCCACATTATGGTGTTTGAGTTGAGGTTCAAGTTGTGGTCAATAGCTTTCCGGCACAGCCACATAACAGCAGTGAATTTGCGGCACTGTTGTTCTAGTTGTGGTTCCCATAGTCTAAGATGACTCCTAGGTATTTAGCTTGGTCGCTGATTTGTATTCACCTGACATGCTAATCAGTTCTCTGGTAAGTACTATCTTGTACTTCTTAGTGAAAACTACAATTGTTATTTTCTTTGGGTTAATCCCTTTTGTCACTGCACCATGATTGTATTAGTACATCAGAGTACTAAATAGGTAAGTTATGCTAAACAATTATACAGGGTGTCCTCGAACTGCGTGGCCAAAATAAAGCCGAAGATTCTTTGATTCGGAAAAAAGTTGATGAGCCTTTTTACTTTTGCCTCAAATGTCTTGTTTACCCGGTAGAGGGCTTCAAAATTGCAAAAAATAATTTTGTTTTTTCGGTATAACGTGAGAACGTGATGAAGAACTTTTACAATATTCAGCAGGTGAGTTACTGTCAATAATGGCCATTTTTGAGAGTGGAGCACAGAGCCTTAGAGACCATAGAAATGGCTCAAACTTGAGGATGTAACGGGAAAAGTGTCCAGAACTTTTTTGTGGTCAATGTAATTCACTCGATATTTTTTATGTAGATAGCTTATCTAATTTGAAAACTATTTTTACTCTTGGAAAATTTTGATAAAATCAATGGATTAGCTTGAAAAAATTAATTTTCGAGTCTCTGCAATTTTGGCTTACTAATTTTACTTGATTAAAATACCTTAGTTGCCTTTGCTTTTCTAATGTCATTTTGGCATTTGAAGAATTTATTCTCAAAACTGTCAGTTTTTACTTTGCTTTCCGTAAAAATTTTATAAAATTATGGCTCAAAATTTCACTAACACTGAAATGGTTGATATGTTATTCATTTATGGACTTTGTCGTTGCAATGGCCGGAGAAGGGGAAGATATCCGCATCGCAGAATTCCAAATCGGCAAACCTTCGCGAAACTGGCAAATTTGAAGCAAATTGCAGAGAAACTGGACGCAGACGGACAAGAAGGACGTTAGAGCTCGAAGAAGCGATACTGGAAGCGGTTGAAACTGAACCTGGGATAAGCACACTACGTTTGGGACTTCCTATTGGAGCCTCAAAATCATCAGTTCATAATGTACTGAAAGAAGAACTGTTGCATCCCTATCATATTAAAACAGTTCAAGACTTATTGCCCATGGATCCAGGTCATCGGCTAGATTTCTGTCGGCTTATTGTCCAAAGACAAAACGCAAACCCCAATTTTTGTAGAAGAATTCTGTTCACGGACGAAGATACTTTCACGAGATGTGGTCTTTTTAACCTCCATAATGAACATTTCTATGCTGATTAAAATCCTCATGAAACGGAAGTTACATATTTTCAGAATCAAACTAAAATCAATGTTTGGGTTGGAATTGTGGATAACTTTATTATTGGCCCTACCGTTATACCCGATCGATTGAACGGGGAGAACTACTTGAACTTTTTTGAACAAAGGCTACTTGAACTGTTGGAAGATTTGCCATTACACATTCGTCGTGGCCTGGTTTATCCATGATGGTGCACCTCCTCATTTCACATTAGCTGTGAGGCGACATTTGAATGCGGAATATCCAGATCGCTGGATAGGTAGAGGACACGA
This sequence comes from Endomychus coccineus, assembly GCA_958510875.1. Classification (NCBI taxonomy): domain Eukaryota; kingdom Metazoa; phylum Arthropoda; class Insecta; order Coleoptera; family Endomychidae; genus Endomychus; species Endomychus coccineus. The sequence continues at coordinate 16,970,199 of OY294070.1, forward strand.
TGCACCAATGAACTGGCCAGCCCGCTCCCCTGATTTGACGCCCTGCGACTTCTTTCTATGGGGCGCTTTGAAGTCGAAAGTTTATGCAGCTCCAGTAAACACACGAGAGGAATTGTTGCAACGAATTAATCATGAAGCGGATTTATTGAAGAATGATCCTGAAGTACTAGCCAGAGTTCAATCCAATTTCTTGAAACGAATTAATTTGTGTATTCAGGAAAATGGGCAACATTTCGAACAATTGATGCCTTAGCGATTTCCCAAAAAGTTTTGTTGTTTCTTTTAATTTAGCATTTGTTTTTCCTAAATAATCACATCGTTTCCCCATTTCTATTGTTTTTATTATTCGTGTTTTACCGAGATATTAACCATTTCAGTGTTAGTGAAATTTTGAGCCATAATGTTATGAAATTTTTACGGAAAGCAAAGTAAAAACTGACAGTTTTGAGAATAAATGCTCCAAATGCCAAAATGACATTAGAAAAGCAAAGGCAACTAAGGTATTTTAATCAAGTAAAATTAGTAAGCCAAAATTGCAGAGACTCGAAAATTATTTTTTTGAAGCTAATCCGTTGATTTTATCAAAATTTTCTAAGAGTAAGAAAATTTTTCAAATTAGATAAGCTATCTACATAAAAAATATAGAGTGAATTACATCGACCACAAAAAAGTTCTGGACACTTTTCCCGTTACATCCTCAAGTTTGAGCCATTTCTATGGTCTCTAAGGCTCTATGCTCCGCTCTCAAAAACGGCTATTATTGACAGTAACTCACCTGCCAAATATTGTAAAAGTTCTCCATCACGTTCTCAAGTTATACCGAAAAAACCAAATTATTTTTGCAACTTTGAAGCCCTCTACCGGCTAAACAAGACACTTGAGGCAAAAGTAAAAAGGCTCATCAAATTTTTTTCGAATCAAAGAATCTTCGATTTTATTTTAGCCACGCAGTTCGAGGACACCCTCCAAAAATACATAGTTAACGGGATGACAAGCCCTGTATGTTTCTACAAACTGAACGAATCACCCTCTTAAAAAACAATAATTTCCAACAGATTATTTTTCATTAACTTCGGTAAACCTTATCGTAATAATGTTTCCACTCCATCCTGAGAAACCTTAAAAACGTACTTGGTAAACTTTCACCCTTTGTGGAAACCACTCGTTCCACTATTCAATTTCTTTTATAAATAATGATTCCAGTAATATACAGCTTCAGGGAATGTTTCCTGCTAATAAAACATGGAAACCGCCAATATCTCAAGCTGCAACTTGAGCCTATTGCTACCAAGTGGAGTAATAATTTCCAATAAGAATCCTGATCTCATTACTTGAAGGATGTCTGGTTGCTTATTTCATCTGCAAATAGACTCTGCAATTCGATAGGGAATCCAGTTCCTCGAGCTCTGTGATCTGGTTGTTAAAATAAATTGCTCATTAAAGGCGGCTCAATAACTTCATAAATACACCGGCCTTGCCATATCTAATTCAAATTAGCTGGATGTAACCTTTGATATCTAAGAACGATTTTTTATTTTCAGAAAAATCTAATTAAGATTTACAGTTTGGCGGTACGTTTCGCCAAATATTACTTATATCTGAGGAAAGTACGATGCTGTTCATAAAGTTATTTCAGATTTGATGGATAGGAATGATGAATATTATTTTCTTCTCCTCACCCAATGAGAACAAGTTAATACGGAGTTGTTTTACCTTAAATACACTGCTAGAAAGGCTGCAAGTGCTTGGAGATATTCTATCGTTCGTTCTGCTATCGCTCCATTGCCATTCGTTCATCGATCTACTGGCCATAGACTCGCGTCTCGACGTTTCGGATCCTTCGAAGGAAACATCGGTTTTTCCGTCGGTCGCTCCTTCTTCCCATGTTTTACCGTCGCTCAGTGTCGATGAACTCGGATAGGGTTTCAACAAATCAACTTCTTTCGAACTCTGAGATTCGTTAGAACTCGTTTGCCTTAAAACAGGTTGACAAACGTAAGTATACATAACATGAAGACGATGAGGAATGTATGCCTAATTAGGTAGGGTTGAATGTAAAAGTTTTACATGGAATATAATGGTTTGGTACAGGAAGATGACTAGAAACTAGTTATTTGATTTGCAATGCTCATAGTTTTTATATCATTTTATTCTAATAGTGATATCTAAAGTGGAACCTTCAGTTTCCCTGGATGCTCAGGTTACCGTTTTCCAGGCAGAGGTCTGTGCAATCCGAAACTATGCTCTGGAAAATTTGGAATTAAACTAACGGATTTACATCTGTACCAGCAGTTGAGTGGCCATGGGCGAGCTTCGCCCTACTGGACTGATTCTAGGCTTTTCTAGGAATGCAGGATGACCCTTGCTGAATTAGCCAGAGCCAGACTAATTGGTCGGTATGACTTGGGCGTCGTGTCATTTGGTCTACCCACCTTGGGTATATAAATCATTCTCCTTTTTTGCCACCCAGTAGGTATGTGTCGAATAGCTATGTAAGCCTTAAATATTCTCCATAGGAATGGAATTAGAATTTACTGCCCCTTTTGAAGTAGGATGGGGTATATCTCATCATCTCCTGGAGATTTGTATCATTGCCCACCTAATTCTATTTGGCCTTGTTATTCAAGCAGGTAGCCTCCATTGTAAGGCATTTGGTCTTTTTGACTTGCCTTGCGGACAGTTCACCGCTACGGGGTTATTTATAATTGGTGCGGCCGGAAAATTTGCTTCTATGAGCATCTGCATGCTTTCCTCAAAAGTTTTTGTGTAGGTATCATCGTCCTTTTTCAGGAATCCTACTTGATTTACAGTACCTTCCTTCGCAAGCACTTTGTGGGTTCTAGAACATGTGGGGGTATGCATCACCACTTCACAGAACGTCTTCCACGAGTGCCTTTTTGCTTTTATGATCTCTTTGTTGTACTGCGTAAGTGTAGCTCCAAATTCAGTTCAGTCTTGGTCGGTTTTGGCTTTATTTTAAAAAAAATGGCACAATATTCGATTCTTGGAACTTTAGATTAATTGAAACAAAGATACTTTGTGTAAATATTGACCTTGAAGTATTAGCAAAATTCCTACCATTAAACAAATAATGCTATGATAAATTTCAAAAAAATGTTTTGCAGAAACACTTTGGAATGTTTATTGATACATTATTTAATTATTAAGTTACATATTTTTCATTAGTAATTAATTAGTTAATCAGTTAATTAAAAAGGAAAACAGATGTATTATTAAAATCGCAGTTTTTAATTTTAAAAATTAAATAATAATAGATTTATTAATATAGAAAGTATTAAAATGTATGCCGTTTAACAAATAATGCCATAAAAAATTTAAAAAATGTTTGCCAGAAACGCTTTGGTATGTTTATTTATATATTAATAATTATCAAGTTTCATATTTTCATTCGTAAATATAAATTATTTAGTAATATCATTTAAACAGTTCAAATAATAAAGTTTTTATAATTTTATTAATAAAAATCTACGTTTATTCATTGACCTAATTAGAATAAAGTTTTTATTTTATTTATACTTATATTATATTTTTATTTAATTTACATGTCATTTTTTATCAGTTAATTGAAATTTAAAAAATGTCATTATTAAAACCGCAGTATTCAACTTTAAAAATTAAATAAAATTAGATTTATTAATGTAGAAAGTATTAGCAAAATTTCTCCCGTTAAACAAATAATGCTATAATAAATTTTAAAAAAATGTTTGGCAGAAACGCTTTGGAATGTTTATTTATATACTAATAATTATTGAGTTACATATTTTTCATTAGTAATTAACTAGTTAATCAGTTAATCTGCTAATTAAAAGGCAAAAAAAATTATTATTAGAATCGCAGTTTTCAATTTTAAAAATTAAATAAAAATATATAGATAGATATTGATATAGAAAGTATTAAAATGTATGACGTTCAACAAATAATACTATAATAAATTTAAAAAATGTTTGCTCCAAACGCGTTGGAATATTTATTTCCATATTAATAATAAGTTTCATATTTTCATTAGTAAATATATATTATTTAGTGATATCTTACGTTATGTAACTTCAACATGTTCGTATACAAATTATAGAAATTGTAAACATTGCGATGTGCGTACTATATTGAAATGTATCAATGAAATCTTAAAATGATAGTCTTCGCATGTATTTAAACGGCGGTCGTAATTGAATTAAATCTTCTCATCAGGAGCACAGTTTTATTATTAACACTTTTTTTTTGAGAGAAATCGTCTGAATTCGGTTTTTCAAAATATCTAGTAGGTGATGAACTTTTTCAAAAATCAGAACAGTGCATTTTTCAGTAACGTGGTAGAAAACCAGCTTTACCATTTTCAATCATTTTGGTACATACAACAAAAAGAACTGAATAACACTTACCTGAAGTTAGACATGGGATGATGTGACTGCTCTAAATGGAAATTTATTTCTGCGAAAACAACCAGATATTAATAACCTTGTATCTTTCAGTGCACATCCAAAACTGAACGGTGTAGTGTTTACGTGCTCTTCAAATTTTGCCATGAATATAGAATATCGGTTATATTAAATATTTGCGTGGGAAAACTGTCATCTGTATAATAATAATTATAGATGATGGCGAACTGGGGCCTCCATGTCGGTTACACTTTCGAGTGGGCTGTCATTAAATTGCTTTTAATAAATCGGGCATTAATTCATATCCATTAAGTATCAGTTTAGAAAGAGTTTCCCCAAAAACTTTAGTTCATCGTTAGTTGTAATTAATATTATATAAATAGAACAAAATGGTTGTTGAATGTAATCATGTCAGAGCAGTATGATAACAGTTTCCCATAATATAAATTGAATCTGTATCGATAAAGACATTTTATCTTCCATAAACATGAAGCCACAAACAAATCAAATAAGCCCGATAGGATTTGTTCAATCGTTTCTTTTGAAATAGTTGCACAAAGGAATGAGTAAACATTATTTCATCTTCATTATGTTTCAATAACACTATAAATAAAAAACAATCACCCTTAAACACTTACAATACTATACTGTGGACCTTTCAGCTACAAGTAACCATCATCAGAGTAAAACAGATTAGAAACCAATATGTTGCTATTTTACTACTTTCTGGAATTATATGGATTACCACCTCTAATATTGGTTACTAGGTACCATCTTTTATGAGGTTAATATCAAGGAAAAGAAGCTGCTTATCTGTTTCTATTTCCAGACGAATTTGAGTGAATCAAATTGGCTATAATATACTTATAATGGCGAAAATATCATCGACATTTCTATGCCAGACATTTGTTTTAAAGGAGGTTTCATGTTGATTTGAAGAAATATAGAAATAAAAAGGGTGGATTGCCCATTGCACACCCGATTGTTGCTTTATACTGGTTTACCCATTTTATATTATTAATAAATTCCCTACGAGATAACTGAATAGGTTGTTCTCTGTGGGATTATCTTCTGTAGTCTTTGGGATTTAAGTGAATTATTAATCAAGTAGGCGCCTGTCACGAATAAATTTTAAACTAATAATTTCGTGGAACGCCATTTTTCTACGAGAAGTTTGTTAGTTTTCATCAATAATTATTTAATTTTTTTGCTTTCAGACATTATTTCAACGTCCGTTTGAACTTTCATGGATTACTCAGTCCAACAACGTGTGTTTTGTGTAGAAACTTACATAAGAAGCAATTCGATAGAAGAAGTTAGGCGTGCATTCCGGCGTCAGTTTAATAACAACAATAGGGGTCACGCGCCAAATCGTAAAACTGTTAAGTTATGGGTTCGTCATTGGCGTGAAAATGGTTCTGTACAAAATTTGAAGAAGCCTGGACGTCGAAGAAAAATTCGTACACCAGAAAATATTGAACGAGTTAGAATTGCGTTTACCAGAAGTCCTAAAAGGTCTGCTAATCGACAAACCCTTATCCTAGGAATATCGAAGGGAAGCTTAGATCGAATTCTTCAAAGGGTTTTAAAATTTCATCCCTATGAATAACAAATGGCACAGCACCTTAGCAATCTAATGACCGACGAAGCAAATTTTTATTTGAACGGCATGGTCAATGAACAGAATTTTAGATACTGGTCAAATAAAAATCCTCGTGAAATCTTCACACAGAACCTCCGTAATCCAAAAGTTGTTGTGTGGTGTGGAGTAGGATCTTTTGGTATTATTGGCCCTTATTTTTTTGAGGATGAAAATAACCGCGCTGTAACAGTAACATCCGAGCGCTACGTTAATATGTTAGAGAAATTTCTCATTCCAGAATTAAATAGACGAGAATTACTAAACAATGCCTCACTATTCCAACAAGATGGGACAACAGCTCATACCGCCAGAAACTCAAAGAGGGTCCTGCAAGAAATGTTTAATGGCCGACTCATTTTTCGATTCGGAGATTTGCCTTGGCCTTCGAGGTCTCCCGACTTAACTGCACCCGATTTTTTCCTGTGGGGATATTTAAAAGCCAAAGTGTTTGCGAGTCGTCCAGGTTTGGAGGATTGGACGAAGGTTTGCTACGCCGTGTAATGAACCACTTTTTATCTAATATTGAAAAATGTGTTGAAGTTGGTGGAGGTCATTTTTAAAAGTTAGAATTAAATTAGCCAAATATTTATAAGTTATCATAAATCCCAAAGAGTTAGCTGTAATTTAGTAAAATAAAAAGTTTGTTTTGTTAATTAAAAAAATTTTAATTCAAATATTAAAATGGGTAGTCTATTATGGGGAACCCAGTAGTAGGTTTTGTTAAAAGTGAAAAACTTCTACTCCGTACAATCATAAAAACGTAAGAAATACGCATATTGGACAGTTTTATTCGGATATTGATATTTGAAAGCAATTCCTTCAGAATGTTATTGACTCAGGGATTGGTTACTTGTAAATAGTGGAACATCAAATGATGTGAACATGAAATGAAAAACTTGTGTGTTTTTGGATTTGATTTTCCTGGAGAACGGTAAGTAACGAGATAGGCAACACCAACAAAGTTTAAGGTCTATAAGTCGACATAAAAGGTGTTGGCTACTACCTTTTAGAATTGTGAGGGTATTATTCTTATAAACTTGGAAGAACACAATACCCAATTAACGGGGCATATAATGCAACACTATTGCCCGAAATACGACAAAATATTCGGTACAAAAGACGTGGAAAGCTGACAGGTCTAGATTTTTTGCCGCTGCCTCAGTATTTTCGCTTTAGTGGTTATGTAATACAGACGTCGTTTATGACTCTCATGTTATCTCCCTTCAAGGTTTTTTCAAAAACTTTGATGGGACTACGACTATTCGTCTAGTGGTAGTCTCTGAATTTCACTTGCATTCGTCTAGGGGTTACCCCTCCCTCAGATCGAAGACTTGAAGGTGATGCGCTTTGCAACCAACAGATTAACTGTCTGTTCAGTCACCAGATGATGGACTGACAAAGTGGTCTCACAAGGAATACCAGCGCTCTACTCTACTCCAGTCCTGACATCACAACCAACAGTACATCACATCACAAGCAGTAATACGAAAATTTCTGGTTATATTGGATCCAACCTCGTAATAAGGATTAGGTTTTCATTACTCATAGTACTGCCTTTCTGCTTCTATCTCTGTGAGTCTTTATCGATTGAACGCGCCGTGAGGGTACCTATACAATGCATAATATGAACTCGATGCGAAGATTCAACACAATGCCAGAAACAAGATTAAAGTCCCCTGAATTTATCACTTTGTTCTATAAATCCAGACAACATAAAAACCAGAGTTCTAAGTTATGCTTTTAAGGCTTTATGCACCAACGTTTTATCTTTGTCGTGTTTTTCAACAACGGTCTTTGTAACCGCAGAGTATTTCACAATATCCCCTTGCATTTCAGCGTGTTCAATCACGCCCGTATTGTCAAACATTCCCATTTTATCATTATTTGCTACATTCCGATGAATGTTTAACAAGTTCAATATAGGTTATTACAGAGCAACACTAGTTAACTAAGGGTATGTTCCGTAAATCAATTTTTCTAATCAGAATTCTGGTTCACGTTTCATAAATATCCGATTCCTGAAAAAGTTTGATTTTCGGAATGCGGTTCCTGAAATTGGTTAAACCAGACTAACCAACGAAAGTTGCCGGTTGCTCCGGTTCGGTTCGATCTTTTCTTTTAGTTCTGTGGTTATGGAGGATAGTTTGATGTTTTCTGAGTTTGTTATTCCTTGATTTTCTATGTCCTGATTTACGAATTTACCTGGACCGCTCAATTTTTTTTTTCCTTTGGTACACGTACATATTTTTCAATATGGTAAGCATAGATAACTCGCTAGTAGAGTTATCTATGAGGCAAACAGAAACAGCAAAATACTATATTTTTAGGTTATAACACAGAACATAAAGCGACGGTTATACAAACCACGGTCAAGGCGTTCCGTAAATAACCGAAATTTCAGTAACCATTCCGGAACCGACCGGTTTGACGCGGCTATTTACGGAACATACCCTGAATAATTATCATTGTGTGGTTCACAACTCTATGGTTTATACTTAGTATAGTTAGTAGTTAACTGTCAAAATCACACCACAGAGTAAGAATTTGATTTTTATGGTAAAGTCACTTCGGTTCATAATCTACAGATTTTAGGTTCATCTCTATGCCGAGGATCACAAAAATGTGACTCAAAATCATCCACTCCTACTTTCACCATTTTAATTAATATCCATATGTTTTGGGGACTTTAGTCAAAAGTCCACTTTCAGAACTTTTTCCTTCTGGTTGATAAGTCTTATCGTGTTTTTTGAAAATACGAATGATACGGGGGATATCACTGAGCTTTCAAAATTAATGTCAATGGAAAATATTCACTCACCGTTGGTGCTTTCACTGCTCGAATTCCTACGGTGAAGTTTCGTACGAAACTTCCATTCCTCATCAGAGCTGCTATCTTCTTCTCTGATAGGTATTCCGTTTCTTGCAAGTTTTGTTCCTTTGTTTCTACTGCATGTTGAGTCGCCAGGGAGGATATACTTCGGAATACTTTTGAAAAACCAAGCGCCTGATTTCTTCCAAATCTCCCTAGTTTCCGCACATATTATACACAGCCAATGGTCCTTCGAACTAGAAGAGAACGCAGTCGTAAGTAAATCGTTGGTTATTTGTCTACAAACTAAGAAACTGATGTGAGCTTAACCCACATTGTGGATTTCCAAATTATTTATCACTACGCCCACTGTTTGTTTTCTATTATTTCACAATGGTTTCACGTTGATATAGAGAAATACTTTCTGGGATGCTAACTTCACATGTATCCACCATTGTGAATATAACCAGTTTCTGTAATAATATACAGAGTATTGCATTGAAAAAATATATATTTCCGCTAAAGTATGCTATGGTACGACACACGAATTCTGCTTTATCTCAATACCAAAAAGTCTATGGCGCCAGATGGAATTCCACCTGGTCATTCTCAAGGAATGTGCACCTGAATTAATATCAGTTTTCTGCAGGTTGCTTACCCTTTCATACAAACTTGGTGTCTTTCTTTCCAGCTGGAAGACAGCTAGAGCAATTCCAGAATAAAGGAGAGAAGACCCTTCCTAAGAATTATAGACCCATTTTACTATTATCTGTGATCTCCAAAGTGATGGAGAATACAATCAACATCGAGCTCATCCAACACCTAGAGAGCTCCAAAATCGTGAACGACTGGCAGTAAGGCCTTCGTCAGCAGAGATCAACAAGAGACGTAATTGCCTACGTGTATGGCAGAAATCTATTGCAAACATAAGGCATCTCTGATTGTAACATTGAATACCTCCAAAGCATTTGACCGAGTCTGGCACTAAAGCATTCTTGGGAAGCTTCCGTCATATGGTTTGCCGCCTCAACTTTATCGCTTACTATCGAGCTTTTTCTCAGATAAATCACTCCATGTGGTGGTGACGCAATATCGTTCGATATAAAGACTATCGATGCTGATATTCCACAGGGATCTGTCTTGGCACCAACTTTTTTTCTGCTTCATATCAACGATCTACTAGAAGTGATCACCTTTCCGTCCACAGCTGTGCAAATGATGGTACGCTTCATAACGTTATCTCGTCTAGAGCCCCTATACCATGCAATGACGCCAAATGAGCGAGACAGGGTTAGGTTGACGCAATTGTTGGAGATCTGGCAAAGATTTTGAAATGGGAATCCGATAATCTAGTAGAGTTTAATGCAACCAAAACTCAAGCTTGCGTCTTCTCCAGGTAGGCGGATCCCATAATTCCTAAAAAGATTATGTCAGGTACAACTATTCCTGTGAAGTCTTCCATGATAATGTTCGCGATCACTATCAACAGCATACTCCCACGAGACGCTTATGTGAGGTCTATTGCGAAACTTTGTCCCTTACTATCGAGTTTTTTCTCAGATGAATAACTCCACGTGATGGTTGACGGGGTATTATCCTACGATACAATAGCTATCAACCCTGGTGTTTCACAGAGACCAGAGATTTGTCTTGACACCAACTTTGTTTCTGCTCCATAAAAACGATCAGCTGGAAGTGACCACATGTACCGTCCACAGCTCTTCAGATGGCAAACTTCATTCCGCTTACTCATCTAGAGCACCTGCACCATCCATTGAATCCAGGGGAGGCGAAACAGAGACATGTAGATGCAATTAATTGAGATCTGGGGAAGATTTCGAAATGAGGATTTGATAATTTAGTAGAGTTTAATGCAACCAAAACTCAAGATCGCGTCTTATTCGGGAAGACACAATTCCTATGAAGTCTTTCATATCCATCGTGATCACCACCAACAGCACCCTCTCATGGGAGAATCATGTGAGGTCCATTGCGAAAACCACTTAACATAAACAGGGTTTTCTATTCCGTGCCAAGAGCTACTCCAGCTGCTCCTCATAATCTACAAAGCTAATATTCAACTTGTCCTGGAGTATTATTCACATGTTTGGAGTTCGGCTCCCAAACATACGCAAAAGCTGTTGGATTCTATCTAGATGAAAGCTATTCGTCATATTGATGATGTCATACTTACGATTTTATTGACCTCTTTGGAACGTCGTAGAAAATATCTAAAGATATTCTCATAGTCGGTGCCCATCAGAAATCTCCTCTGTTGTTCGACCAAGAGAGATTTCAGATAGGCGGACTAGACGAGCTCACACTAGTCAGCCCTTCATACTTTTTGACTGTGGGGTAGGACCTCAGTCCCCCCCGGCCTGCCCGTCCAGTGGACTCTAGACCTGCTAATGACTTGCCCTCTCCTACAACAACAGCACGCCACTGTCCGACAGAGACCAACGCCTTAATTGGAGAGGAGACAGTCTTTTGAACCGTCTGGGCCCCTCTCCCCCTGTCTACTCGTGTTAGTGTTATAATTTATAACAGCTCCCGTTTGACGAGTCGCCGTCGACCTCTTATCATCGGTCTTCCACATTTGTTGCCCTGGTCGCGAATCAATTGCCCAGAAATCTGGGATAAGAAGCACAGACACCGGACTTTATGAGTAAAGCCATGTGGTGCAGCATAATACCCACGCAGAGGCAGCTTTTTCACCCCCGGGGGAATACTTTAGGCGGTCCCATCTCAGGCATACATAGGACCCTGTCCCGTGCATACCCAAGATGGAGCTTGCTTGCTAGACTCATACACTGCCCCTTCTGGGCTATGGTCAATTCCACCTCCTCGTAATTACCTGTTTCACCAGGAACGCTACGAGTAAACGTTCGGCTTTCGTTCAAATAGCCTACTGCATATGCCACCACGGCCGTGAATCCGTTCCGACCAGCCATCTGGGTAAACGACATGTGATGCACCGTTTACCTGACGTTTCGCAGCGGTACCTTTTTTCGCCCCTGCTCAGGCAGGCCGAGGTTACTTTAAGCGAGAACCTGCATTACCTATGGTGCAACAGGCACGGTACTTGCTAGCTATTCCTCCTGACTAATGAGGAATAGCCCCACTCGCCTGCTCGTGTTAGCCTAAGCTACGTTTACGAACCATCGTCGGCCTCGTTCAAGTTTGGCCTTCCGCATGTGTCTACCACGTCCGTGAATCCGTTCCGACCAGCATCCCTGGGATAAGAAGGCACGGGGTCGTGGTTTTAGAGGTGAAAATGTATGCGGTGCCCAGTTCACCGGATCTTTTGCAGTGGCAACGTTAGTTTGGCCCCGAAGGGTAACTTGTCTCGAGAACCGCGAAGAGGTGTTGCTTGCTGAATCTACCGCCAGTTTCTCTCCGGCCTAGTAGATTCTCTCCCGAGAGCCCTTCATACTGTCAAGCTCGAGACTTTTCCTACCAGACTCCATTTTTCTATCGAATAGAGAAGTTATGAAACTCTTTACCTAGTGAAGTCTTTTCCTCTACCTATAACCTCCAAACCTTCAACAAACTTTCGAATGCCTATCTCCTCTAGCAACATTCCACCGCTGGCTCCCTAGACGATGTTCCTCGTACATTATAGGTTTCCTCTCGGGTAATTAAAGTATAGAAAAAGAAGAATATTTTGTTCTCCATACCCTCAATTTTCCAACAGAAATAATCGAAACAATGAATAACCATCCACCTGTAAATTTTCAGATTCAGATTCTGATTTTTTTATCCTAATATTCAAAAACGGCTATGAAATAAATGGTAACAAACACGGTAAAATGTAAAACAAAAGAGGAAAAACAGATTGACACAAATATTCAAGTGTAACCTATGTAAAAATGATGCCTCATTCTTACTTTCCTCATTATACGTTGTATATAGTCTTAGGGAAGTATTGTTATAGACCCAGAATAATTTTCCGGATCTTCGCGGATACATCCGTGCTGAGGGTTCCAGTATAAGAACATAGAGTACCAAAATATATTATGTAGACTATTTGAATAAAATTTCAATTTAACACAGAGTATAATTTGACGTCTTCTATTAGCGGTTTCTAAATCATGTGGTACATATCTTCTGTTTCTACAATTATTCACATTTGACTCGCAGGAATGCCCGAAAGCTTTGCTATTAAAAGGGAGGGAAGTCATGTGATCAATTGATCACAGCTTTTCAATTGATATTAATGCGGGAAAAGCAGGAAACAACGAAGAAAGAACGGGGTGCAATTCACTTCTTCTAGCAATAATTCCTTACCAGGAATGTTTTCCTGCGCAAGCGTCTATCCCACATTTTTGGCAAACCAGTCGTCGACAGTCCATACAAATAACTTTATGTGCCCCCAGCATACCAAAGTTTTCTCCACATAAAAGGCATTGTGAGGGATTCTTGTCGTGAATTTTTCGTCTCATGTTCTCCAAACGTTCAACCAAACACCCCACCTGAAAATAATAGAGCCATAATTATATTTAGTGATGGGAACAATCGAAATATGAAAATCGATTTAGTCAATTATTGAAATATATCAATATAATCGATAGTGCTTCCGTAAATCGGTACATAGGTACATAGTAGTACTAAAATGAATAGAGGTTTTCGATTATTGTTAATTATTATTTATTATTATATAATCGAAGAGTAGAGAATATTACTATTCTATGGGACTCATAACCTTATATAATTATCTGGAGAATATAATGATGAAAATTTGGTGGAATCAATTTAAATTGAGATTGGTGTGAATTAAAAATTAAGGAAAACAAAAATGAAACTAGAATGCAGAATCCACATAATTATTGGGTGCACAGATCATAATTGTTTTTGAACACATTAAGGGATGATGCACATACGAGGGCAAGGTGAAAAATCCCTGAAAAATTAAACAAGAAATGACTTATTTGGTCAAAACTTATTTTATTTCTCAACATAATCTCCTTGTGGTCCGAATACACTTCCTCCAACGTTTTTCCAATTTTTTCGATCCCTTCCAAAGAATACGATTTTGGCAATCTTTCAAAGTAGGCGTTTGTTTCAGCGAAGTCCTCATTGTTGGAGCGAAATCTCTTTACGCCGAGTCATCTCTTCAAGTTTGGAAATAGATAAAATCGCAGGAGGCCAAATCTAGAGAATTCGTGGCTGAATTCATGCAATTTTGGCATTGCGACTTCGGATCTGTGCACTTTTTCTCTGCCAAATGTCGCCGCTTTCGCTTCAAATCGATCCAACAGCTCTGCATAATATACGCCGGTGATCGTTTTGCCCTTTTCAAGGTTATAGTATGGACGATACCATGTGCACCTCAAAAAACTGTCGCCATGATTTTGGCCTTTTTAGACTTCTATTCGACAGGACTAGTCCACTGTTTCGACTGTTCTTTGATCTCTGGTGTATTGTGATGGATCCATGTTTCGTTCACGGTTACGAAACGACGCAAAAAGTCCTTCTGATCGTGCTTTTGAACATTGCCAAACACTTCTTTGAAGTCGTCATATGGTCGCGCTTGTTGTCAACAGAGAACAAAATGTGGCGTCCATCTGGCAGATAGATTTCTCATATTCAAAAAATTAAGCAACATTTTCCGTACCCGTCCAGCTAAGCCTCAGCAATCTAGTGCACTTGAACTCGCCGATCGTCCAATATCATACCATGGATTTTTTCGACGATTTTTGTCGTTGTAACGTCAATTGGACGACCAGAACGTTCAGCGTCCTTTGTTGTCAGTTAACCACTTGTGAATCGTTGGTCAACAGTTCCCATAATGTTAAACAACTGTCTACTATCATTTATATAGATGTAGACGATAAGTTTTTCTCATGTGCAATAAAGAGCATTTGTTCAGATTCAAGGGTTAGACCCTTTGGTGTCTTTTTGGAGTGTGGTATGTTGAGTAATTGGATCATCGTAAACTTTCATATCATCAGCAAAATAGAGTGTTAAGAATGTATGATATGGGGAGGTTTGAAGAAATAATCGAGGGCCGAGAACTGTTCCTCACGGCACTCCGATTGTAACAAATTTAGATGAAGAATATTTACCACAAAATCCAACGCAGACATTTCGATTGGACAAGAAACTGTCGATCCATAAGAGCAGGTTACCACCACATATATGTTCAAGTTTGGCAGTAACCTTCAAAAAATCTATGTATAAAACAACTACACTGGCTTTACAATCACAAACTGTTGACCAATCATTGACGCAGTGCTATAAGTTTCTTATTACTGATCTCCCAGGAATAATACCGTATCGCTCAAGAGGAAGTATATTTTAATTTCAAAGGAAAATGCTCATCTTAATGGACGCATTAGCTTCTGCTACCTTAGATACAATTGGTACTAAGCTCATGGGGCGATGGCATTTCTTACACTTTGCACTTAGATAAGTTGAGAGATGGACTACGATAGTATATAGGTGTATAATCCTATTTTCAGCAAAACGAGAATGTGAATAGAAATCTCTGTACCAAATGGAGTGAACATAATGCACAAAGAGTTACAATTTTGACAGTATAAGTGACATGGAAATAATTACCCATATCCACTAAAAATACTGTTAAAGTACTGAGAACCTTTCGGTTACCAAGTAGGCATCATCAGACTGAACTCTATGGCAACCGAAAGATCCTCAGTACTTTATTAGTATTTATCCGATGGCATGTCATAATGACAACGTTATGTCACTCAATTTTGATGACATAAGGTAGCTCATTATGGGACTGAGTACCATAATGAAATTCTATATGAAAAACATGTGATGGTGAGATCAAAAAAGTTTATTCAAAATGCATAGCTATGTACAAAACTACTTATTATAAATGGTAAAAGAACAATTACAATTTGCAATATTAATTCCAATGGATTCTAAGAGTTTTTACATCAGTAGTTGATGATTTTTGGTAAACTTGTAATCCTGTTTGGTTGTTGGTACCAACAATTGCTTCTGATATTTTTTTCTTTTGCTCTTTCGAATTTTCGATGTAACCTTCAGCAACAGTATTGCTTTTCCATCCGCCATGGCGTTTCACGGTACACAGATCAGCTCCAGAATCAGCCAAAAATGAAGCAGACGATCGCCGAAAACAATATCCGGTATATTCTTCAGGGTGAGGTAAATTCGAAAAAGTGGCAAAAACTTTTGGCATTTTACCAAAGGTGTGTATTCCAAAGGGTTGTTTTGTGCATTTTTAATTTTTATAAGTGACAAAAAAACGTAGATGGTTTGTGTTGCAAGATCGTATTTTCACATATTGTCTGACAAGTTCTACCATATTCAATCCTGGGATATTCCCCGAAGTTACAAAAAATTCTGGCATTACCTTTGTTTTTGTATCCGGTAAAGTAATTCTAAAACCGGATCCTTCATCTACTACATTTTCAACAAGCATATTTGTCAATTCCTCTCTTCTGCATGTTCCACTTAGTCCAATTATCATAGCAACTTTTTTAAATAAATATATATCATCTGATGCTTCCGTTAAAAACTTTGTAACATCTTGTTTAGTAAAAATTTTGGATTTTTTAGCTCTGTAACCTTAGTAATGCAACCAGCTATAGGTACTTACTAATATCGACGTTTTTTCTTGTTGATAAAATACTTCTTGTCATCGAATAATACGACCAAAGAGAAGATGGTTTTCTTTCCTTAGATAAGCATTCAAAGTAAGCCAACAATACTTCTTCATGAGTGATATCCTTGATTTTCTCAGCAAAACACCATTCTTCGTACCGATTAAACACCATTTCATATACACTCCGTGATTTTTCCGGCAAAAGGGAGTCCACGATATTTCGCGTCATTTCTTCCAAATCAGAAGGTAAACTACCAGTTTTGGAATCACTCATTATTATTTAAATTATATCAAATTCTACGTGACAATTGTGTTTGACAGCGATAAATAAATATTGCCGTTACAACCTGACGTTGTCAAGGAAATGGCAAAGCACAGCTCACTCATCTACTAATGTTTGAAACTACACATATACTTACTGCTTTAATAATAGTTGTCATTGTGACATGTCAAAAATACAGTTTTTAATTTTTCGAAAACGTATTAATATAAATGCCATCAGATAAAATGTTGTATCTAATACGAATCATAAACAATCATTATGGCACACGTCGTGTTAACATTCACGACTTGTACCATAATGATCGTCTTTATGATCCGTATTACATAAATAACTATTTTAGTGGATAGTAGATTAAGTCCACGAGTTCTACGCCAGGAAATGACGTCATCGACCGGATGTTGCGCGCGCAACTTCGGATGTAACGTTACTAACCCGCGAAATTCAAACGTGTCCATAGAGCTTACGATGATCACCGAACTTCCAACCATAGAGGTCTAGGTCATAGAATGTGAGGTTGATTGTATGTAACGTTACTAACCCGCGAAATTCAAACGTGTCCATAGAGCTTACGATGATCACCGAACTTCCGACCATAGAGGCCTGGATGTGAGGTTAGTTGGACGTAACGTTACTAACCCGCGAAATTCAAACGTGTCCATAGAGCTTACGATGATTATATAACTTTCTACCATAGAGGTCTGGATGTGAGGTTAGTTGGATGTGACGTCATCGACCCGCCAAAATCAAACGTAGAGGTGTTTTGGTGATGTTTATCATGGCCGACGTTGGAAGCGAATGTCAGAAGAATAAACGTCAAAACCACAATATGACTGATGTTGTAGCTACATCGCAGCCATCTTCTGATGAACTATCATACTTAAATGTCAATGTCAGACCAGTTAACTTCAAACGACTACATCTATGAATGAACCGATCAACCGTCATGCATACCTGTCAACGTCAGAAATGTTAACGTCAAGGGACGACATCTATGAGGTCACAATTCAAAATATGACTGATGTTATAGCTACATCACCGCCATCTCTTAATGAACCGATGAACTATCATACTTAAATGTCAATGTCAGAACAGTTAACTTCAAATGACTACATCTATGAATGAACCGTCATGCGTACCTGTCAACGTCAAAGGACGACATCTATGAGGTATCTTGTTAATGTTTTTGCGCGGGAAATTTATGAACCGATGAACTATCATGGCTGGATGTCAATGTCAGAACAGTTAACGTCAAAGGACGACATCTATGAGACTCCAATTCAAAATGTTACCGATGTTGTAGCCTATATCGCTATCTATCACTAAACCGATGAACTATCATAGCTGAATGTCAATGTCAGAACAGTTAACGTCAAAGGACGACATCTATGAGGTATTTTGTTAATGTTTTCGCGTGGGAAGTTCCATCTCAATTCAAAAAAACGATATATTAATGAACTATCATAGCTTGATGTCCATGTCAGAACAGCTAACGCCAAAGGACGACATCTATGAGGTGTTTTGCTGATGTTTGCGCGAGGAATTTCAAAAATTTGACTCATGTTGTAGCTATACTGTCATTTATTATTGAACCACACCGTAATTCCAAAAATAATGAACTTTTAAAATAACCTACAAATTTCCTAAACGTTAAATGATTACTTACGTATATGAAATTATTACACCAGAAACCACATTGAGTATATGAGAACACGTGGAAGCAATTAATTTTGCATACATCTACGTCATCACATTCAGTTTATACGAGAATAATTGAATACAATGGATTCATTCATTAGGTCAACAAATAACAATAAGTGATATACTCTAGTCTAGATTTGCTAGTAAGCGAATTTAATTATCGTTTCATTAGTCATTACTTACGTAAGCAACTGTGAGTGGAATTAGCTATCTAGGAATGCGATTGCATGATCTTAGTCATTATACATTCAATCCTTAAACAATCAACTCGTGTTTTGTGTAGTGCTTATATCTAAAAGGTGAGTCTATATTATTATTTTACTAAGAAAACTATTATTTCAAATTAACTCCATATCAATAAGTTGTTTTTCACTTCAAATTGAAACAATTCAAATTAACTCCATATCAATAAGTTGTTTTTCACTTCAAATTGAAACAATTCAAATTAACTCCATATCAATAAGTTGTTTTTCACTTCAATTTAACATGTAAAATTCGTCTTTGTTGTTATATGTTATTAAGGACTTTCATTTTTGTTTTTAGAGAAACGGATTTTTCGAAAATAATATCAAGAGATTGAAACCAACCAAAACAGAATTTGGTGCAGCTGTTCTGGTGGAGCTTGCAGAGTTTTCAGTGGTTCCTACCAAAACGTGATAAAATTTCTCCAATAGTAGAAAACTATAGACTAACTTTTCCGAGGGGAGGAAAAATTAAGTACCGACAAGTATTGATATAGGAGCAGAGAGGGAGTAGCAGCAGCAGCGTTAACGTTAAAATTGTTTCATTTATTGTAAGGTGAGGTGTTTATCTCATTATTATTATGGAGTCGTCCATCGCGAAACTTAGTTCTGAAATTGTTGAAATTATCGGTAAAGCTCATAAGAACCTCGTTAAATCAAAATTCTCTCCTCAAGAGACACAAAAGTGGATAGATTTTTGTACTAAATATGTACAAACTTTTAATAGGCATTTAAGTAAAGATTCTCTCAATTTAGGGGAGAAAAATCAAGTTCAAGCTAATGTGGGACATATAAGAAGATTCAAAATTTTATTACAAATTCGAAATAAACCCGCCCCCTCAAATAAAAATCGAAGCGATCGTATTCGTTGGGAAGATGGTAAGTCTGCATTTTCTCAACGAATTCGAACTGGGTTGATAATAAATATTTCACATTTAGACCCATTAAATTTTTTGTATGATGCTTTTAATCTCTTTAGTTCTAGAGTTGTCAAAATTTTACATATATACAATTTTATTAAAGTCACCACAACATTTTGTTGTGAATATATCAAACCCAATGTTAATGAAGAGCTTATCCAGGTAGAATTCAAATATTTTCATACAAAATCCGCTCCAATAGATACTTTGACCAATTTATTGGAGTGGTTTAAGGAGTATGTCATTGGTAAACTCCAAGTTAAACTGGAAGAAATCACTGAAAGAGAGAGTGGGTGGAGCCTCAGAGATGTGATAAGTCTAGAAATCAATATTAATAAACATGAAACTATCAATTCAGGATCTTCCTATATTGTTTTACCTAAAGAAATCCAACTTAAGCGTGCAGTTATTAACATTAAAAATTATGACGAATACTGTTTTGCTTGGGCAGTAACAGCTGGATTGTATCCTGCTACTAACACACATCCAGATCGAGTATCTTCATATCCGCATTTTAGTACAATTTTGAATTTGCAAAATTTAACATTTCCCCTACCCATTTCACAAATCCCTGTATTTGAGAAAAATAATAATATTTCTATTCATGTGTTTGTTCTACAATTATGTAAAAATGAAAATGGGGAGAAATTAAAGGTTCTCCCTGCATACCTGACCAAAAATAAACTCGAAAAACACTTCAATTTATTATTGATTCAAGACAAGTATTACCGCGAAGAGGAATCATCATCCTCCTCCTCCATTCAAGTAGATCCGATAGTGAAATTTCATTACTGTTTAATTAAAAATTTATCAAGATTAGTAAATTCTCAAATTACCACCAGAAATAAAACTTACTTATGTGAGAGATGTTTGAATAATTTCTGGAGTGAGATCAAGTACAATAATCATATCGAGGATTGTGGTAAGATGAATACTTGTAAAATAACATTCCCCGAAGAGGATTATTTGAAATTTAAAAATCATTCAAACAAACTGCCTGTACCTTTTATTATCTACTTTGATTTTGAAGCTCTATTATTACCCATCCAAAACTGCTCTCAATCTAGTACAAATTCATATACAAACAGAACGCAGCTACATGAAGCTTACAGTGTAGGCTTCTACCTGAAATGTCATTTCAACGATTCCCTATCACGTTACAATAGTTATAGAGGACCTAATCC
This sequence comes from Endomychus coccineus, assembly GCA_958510875.1. Lineage (NCBI taxonomy): Eukaryota > Metazoa > Arthropoda > Insecta > Coleoptera > Endomychidae > Endomychus > Endomychus coccineus. The sequence goes on from OY294070.1 coordinate 16,990,971, forward strand.
GGCTAAATGGTTGACTGAACAATTAGATAAAATTGGAGAATTCATCGATCTAAAACTAAAATGTAATATACCCATTGATTTTGGTGGAATTAGTATAGTCAGTATAATGTATGAAACCAAATGTCACATTTGTGGTGTGTTGTTCAAAGAGGGTGACATTCGTGTTAAAGATCATTGTCATTTTACAGGAAAATATCGAGGATTAGCCCACCAAGATTGCAATTTAAATTATAAATATAAATTTGTGGTACCGGTCGTAGCTCACAATTTGAGTGGGTACGATATGTTTTTATTAATTAGAGATTTGGCTAGATCGTCTAAACAAAATATTCAGGTGCTCCCCTTGAATAAAGAGAAATATATAAGTTTCACCAGAAGCTCCACAAATTCTATTGTTAAATTTCGATTTATAGACTCGTGTAGATTTTTGGATTCAAGTTTAGATAAATTAGTCTCTTATTTGAGTGAGGATGACTTGACTATTTTGAAACGTGAGTTTTCCCACTTATCTCAAGAAAATTTCAAACTGTTAACACGTAAAGGAGTTTTCCCATACGAACACATGGATGAGTGGGGGAAATTAAACGATGAAAATCTTCCTCCGATCGAGAAATTCTTCAATAAACTTCGAGATGAATCGATAAGTGAGGAAGATTATCAACACGCTCAATCAGTTTGGAATCGATTTGAGTGTAAAAATTTAGGTGATTATTCGGATTTGTATTTGAAAACAGACGTTTTATTGCTGGCCGATGTATTCGAGAATTTCCGAAACAAATGCGTGGGCCTGTTTGATTTAGATCCCGCACACTACTTCACTGTTCCATCATTCACATGGGATTGTATGCTAAAATATACAAACGTATCACTACAATATTTAAAAGATATCGATATGATATTATTTTTGGAACGGGGGATTAGAGGGGGTGTGAGTCAATGCAGTAATCGATTTGCAAAAGCCAACAATAAATATATGCATAATCATAATCCACAAGAAGAAAATAGTTATTTAATGTATTTCGATGTATGTAATCTATATGGGTGGGCTATGATTCAATATTTACCTTACGATGGGTTTAAGTGGGTTGAAAATGTTGATAATATCGACGTACAACATGTTTCCGATGAAAGCCCTATCGGGTACATTCTAGAGGTTGATTTGGAGTATCCTACAACATTGCATGACCTTCATAAAGATCTCCCTCTTTGTCCAACTCATACAGCTCCACCGGGTAGTAAATTACCAAAATTATTAACAACTTTTCATAAAAAATCAAGATATATCATTCATTATAGAAACTTAAAACAATGTTTGACTTTAGGAATGGTACTAACTAAAGTCCATAGAGTTCTAGAGTTTAAACAAGCGCCGTGGTTGAAAGCCTATATTGATTTGAATACTAGATTGAGAGCGGCTTCTAAGAACGCCTTTGAGATAGCACTATTCAAGTTGCTCATCAATGCTATTTTCGGGAAATCGATGGAGAACGTGCGAAAGCATAGAGCGGTCAAATTAGTTAACAAATGGTATGGACCTTATGGAGCTCGTTATTATATTTCACAACCCAATTTTAATAGTAGTAAAATATTTGAAGAGAATCTAGTGGCCATTGAACAAAATAAATTAGAAGTGTTATTCAATAAACCAATTTACGTGGGTATGACGATTTTGGACGTTTCTAAAACATGTGTGTACGATTTTCATTACAACTTCATGCTTACACTTTATAAAGATCCTGAAATGATAAGATTATGTTATACTGACACAGATAGTTTGATCTATCATATAATTACTGATGATGATATTTATCAGAGCATCATCAATAAATATATTCATAAATTCGATACGAGCGATTATGCGCTAAACAACAACTTTGAGATTCCACTTGTAAATAAAAAAGTAGTCGGCTTAATGAAGGATGAGAATGGGGGGATGATTATGGATAAGTTTGTAGGGTTAAGATCCAAGATGTATAGTTATACAGTTCAGGATCGTAACCCAACAAAGAAAGCGAAGGGGGTGCGGGATTATGTGTTGCGGAACACAATCACATTCGAAGATTATGTTAGATGTTTAGAAGAAGGCATTGAGATGTATCGCATACAAAGATCTATCCGCTCATTCGATTTCAAATTGTATACAATCGAACAAAATAAAATTGCCCTCAGCCCTTTCGACAGCAAAAGACACATAATTGGTAATGGGATAAACACTTTACCTTATGGTCATTATTCTTTATCACCATAATTGTATAAGTTTATATATCCATCATATTATTATTCATACTTCATATCTATGTTTATTATTGTTTTATGAAAATAAATAAAATATTTCTATGATGATGATTTGTTTCATTTTCCTCTCTCCCTTTACAGCAAACCGAAAGACTATTTTACATAAAAATCATTTATTGTTCTAAATCATACATAACCTTATTTATATATAAATAACATATCTCTAAGTGTATTAGTTAATAAACAAAAATTTTGTTGATGAAATATCGGTATAACAATACAAGAGTTCTAATCCACTAGCATGGTTAGTGATTCCACGTACATCTTGCTCACTCAAGCTCTATATCATACATAATTTTATCCTTATGCGAAAACATAAACTCTCTAAGAGTATTAGCTAATAAGCTTTCTGGTGCAACATCTATAAAACAATACAAAAGTTCCATATAACTAGCAAGACCCCTCATTGATTTAATTATTGCAATGACCTTATAATAATATGAACAAAATTCAAGTTGTTCAAGGAACGACACTCGATGAAATAACACTTCATCGTTAATTCTAATGATTTCACGTACATCTTGCTCGCTTAAATAAAAATCAGTATTGTGCTTGGTAACTTGAAGTACTTTAACGCTATTCGCATAAACGCACTGTAATATTAGACAATAATATCCACATGCTATAGGTGTAGAATCGAAATGTGCATGTTGACTCTCAAAGAATTCCTTGATCTTCATCCGCACTATATTGATGAAGTCGTTCCATTCGTATCTTCCAAAGACGAGTTTTCCATATTGATTTCTTTGATGCAACGAGATAGTTGAAGTGAATTTCCTCACAGGGCTTAGTCCACATCTAACCTCCAAATTTTCTCTCAGTGGGTAAACAGTATTCATTAATAGAAATTGTTCATGTTTTGAGGCTATTTCAATTTTTTCTAAAATTCTATCCAACTCTTCATCACCACTAATACTACTACTACTATTCGCGTTGGAAAACCGACTATCTTGCAAAGACATTTCGCAACAACTGACTGTTGCATTCAAACTTCTCTACCACCAACACATACCAAATATTTATCTGAACATGCGCAGATCATACTATATCGGTATTCTGTATCCAACTTTTATCCTCCATACCATACCATTTAACTAGCATTTTATTACCTTTTTTTCGGAGTACTTTCTCAATTAAATATACTTCGGGTTGCTTCGTTCTTTGTAATTCCTCTTCGTAGAAGCATCCGGTGATTGTGGAATCTTTCATGTCTTTGAGTAGATAAGTAACAGGGTTCGTAATTTTAACTTTTATAATTTTAAATAATTCCGCTGACCAATTAGGCGTATACGATTTTTCGAAAATATGTTTTGCCTTACTGATACGCACCACATCTCCAACGTTGTATTTGTGTGGTAGAACTAGCTTGACGTGTGAGTAGCATCGCTTCAATATCTCACTTTCGTTATGTTTTGTCACTTTACACGGAGCCAGATTGATCGTTCTCTGCTTACGCTTATTATATTTTTCAGTGATCTTTTCGAGTATATCAAACCATTTGTATTTCCCACTCAAACTGAAATGTTTATAGAGCGCTTCTTTCAACGTTCGAATAACGCGTTCTGCAATGGCTGCTTTTTTTACAGAATAAGTATTATATTGATTGATTTTATGTTTCTTCATCAACTCTTTAAATTGCTTATTGAAGAACTCCTTTCCTTGATCGCTTTGTAAATGTGTGGGTATACGCCCGTTAGATTTCAAAAAAATAGAGTCAACAGCCTTCCGAACCTCTTCAGCCGATTTCGTTTTCAACGGACGAGTCCATAGATACTTTGAGAAGCAATCGATCATCACTAAAATGAATTTAAATCCTCGATTTTCACGCGCATAATTACCCATTTCAGCCAGATCCATCTGCCACAGATCATCTAAACCTTTTATGATTGTTCGGCGGCGGTTGAAATTCTTTCTACTTGGTTTATGAAGCTCATATACAACTTGTTCTTTACCTTGTTGCAACATGCTGAATTATCGCATTAGGATTGACTCTATCAGAATTTCCTCCCAACACAACCAATTTGCTATCAATATTCTTCAGACTAGTGATGAATACATTTTGTTGTGTAGTTATATTATGAATGTCATTAGTTAATTTCGCAATATCATCCTCAGTCTGTTTCTTATATACGTCTATCACTTTCTGCACATCGGTTTGAAGATTCTTCAAAGCTTTATTCATAAGATTATTAGCCTTTGCATACTTGTCAAGAAGTTCCTTCAACCTTTTTTCCACTTCAATTATCGCGCTATCGACGTACTTCTTATTCGCGGCATCGTTATTTAAAGTAGGTGTTTTCATATTGGAAATTTTTAAATTTTTAATATCCACATCACCGTCTGGTGTATGAGTCAAAACGTTCTTAAACATCGAGCGTATTCGGAGAACATCGACGCTGTTCACTACACCGTCTCCTCCGCTCCTAGATCTCCTACCAAACTTGTCGAGACTCATGATATAACTGTTTCAAACGCTATTGTATCTCATCTAATAAATGATATCTGCCTCTCGAAGTTCATTTATAATTGCAACAATCTCATTATCGTGCGACGTATTCCCAGCTTCTTGAGAAGCAATCAATAGTTTTAGGCGTTCCACGAGTTCGTTTGGATCGTCCCAGTACATGTACTCCACTGGTTCGTTGTTATATGTCAATTGCATACCGCTACCGAGAGCTTCCTCATGAATTAGAGGTCGAATTATTTTAATGTACTTGTATCTTCGAGTACCTTTCAAGTTTCCAGCACTATTTCTGTGGGGATTTGTCAAGTTCAGAATCATCCTGTAATTCATCTTATCTTTCTTGGTGAAATTTCTAGGTTTGTCATAGAATATAAGTTCACACAGACCGACGGTACTTTTGAATTTTCTCCCTTGTGTCACGATAGTATCTCTATTTTTGAAATCGATTAATTTACCTCCTAGTAACCATGACAACGAACTAGCATCGTAAACTGGGCCATAAACTTTATCGACTTTTCTACTCCCGGACCAATAATCACCGATATATTTTTGAAGTAACTCTGGGTAAGATTCTAATACGTCATACTCATCATCGTTGTCAGACTCTTCAATAACAGTTTTCATACTTGCATCGCTCACATCCAATACCGTTCCTCTTTCATCTTCCTCCTCCTCATCCTCCTCCTCCTCCTCCTCTTCATCCGCATCATCCTTTTCTTGCTTAATTTCACGTTTAATCAATGGTGTATTATTGGATTTGATTATTTCCCGAAGTGGTTCCGATATGGGTTTAAATAATTTATTGATCGACTCGTCCTCTTCCGTTTTACCCAGTTTCAATGTGAGATATTTCTTGCGTATAGATCGTGCCAATTGAGCGATTTTTCGCTTACGTGCTAACCGTTCAGCGTCCATTGTGTATTTGCTATTGATTTCACGTTCACACTTTAATATATACATCGAAACCTTTGCGGTATCTTCCATTGTTCAAATCGAAATCTTTAACAATTATCAATGTTCCAAATTTCTCCATCCAACACATAGAACACATCTTTTTGAATCGATCGAAAGTAACGTCTGGGGATACGTGCTCATCAAACACGTGTTTTAGATTTATTTCATCCTGTTTAAATAACACGATCAGGTTAGAATTATCGCGAATCAGTTGTTTAGGAATTTTAGAGTATGTCTGACATAGATATGATGCGTCAATGTTTCTATGTCTACACATCGAATAATATTCTCGAATTTTCTGTTGTGTCTCGCAGGATATGTCATCAAAAATGAAGATAGAATTTGGTTTTGCATCGTTCGGACTTATAATCTCTTCATTGTCTTTATATGGGAAATAACCAACTCCTTTTACTCGTTCCAAAATCTCCTGCAACAGTATGTACTTATCTTGATATAATGACTTCGAGTATACGTAAACGTTTTCAAACTTGACACCATTTGGATTGAATAACAACGATAACATAACGTTTGTTTTTCCGCATCCGCTCGGACCACAAATTAAAGCACGAAAAGAGTTTGGTAACAGTTTACCATGTTTACCAACGCGATTAGTTCTAACTTTTAAATCTAAATTCTCGATTGGAAGTGTCTGTTCTTGTTGAACGGTCTTCATCGTGTGAACCATTTCTACTTAATGATAACGTATAAAAGGAAAAATCACCAGAGCGTATGCTCATTAACAATGTTGATTCATCAAGGTGAAGGTTTATTGAATACACTCATAAACAAGCTCCCGTTTGAATTACACATTCCTTCATATCAATTCTGTGGTCCTGGAACTAAATTGGAAAAGCGTCTTGCACGCGGTGATAAAGGTATCAATCCTTTAGATTCCGCTTGTCGCGAACACGATATAGCTTATTCACAAAACAAATCTCTGGAGGAACGTCATAAGGCCGATAAAATATTAGAGGACGCTGCTTGGAAACGAGTTAAATCAAGAGACGCTAGCGCAGGTGAAAGACTCTCTAGTTTATTGGTTACCGGTGGGATGAAGGTTAAACGAAAACTAGGTATGGGTATCAAGAAACGGAGGCGACAACGAGGATGTTGTTTCCGGAAAGATATCGTTGGAAGCATCGCAAAGTCAATGGAGCCATCTTCTTCTTTGAGAAAGTCCGCTATGAACGCGTTGAAAGCAGCACGGATTGCGATTAAACGAGCTGGAGGTAAAAAGCGTATCAGAGTACCAAGAGTAATACCACTACCAAAATCTGGAGGATTCCTCCCACTATTACTACCCATCTTAGGAGCTCTAGGAGCCTTAGGATCGGTTGCAGGAGGTGCGAGTACCATAGCGAATGCAGTAATAAATGCTAAGAATGCGAAAAAGAAGCTTGAAGAAGATCAACGTCACAACAAAGCTATGGAATCGTTGGGTAAAGGTTTATATTTGAGACGAAATGCTAAAGGAGGCCTGGGATTGTTTTTGAAGAAGCAACAAAAAAACTTCCAATAAAGCTACCCTATGATAGACCGCTGAACGATCGGGATTTGGTGCGTTTCGCAAATAAAATGAAAATACCACATTTTCGAGGTGTCTTTATGCGAGACAATCTACCTAGAAAACCGTGGTGTCAAGAACGCATCATTTTAAATTTAGATTCAGTGAAAAACAGCGGAACTCATTGGGTAGCATTCAAGAAAAACGGTAACGATGTAGAGTATTTTGATTCGTTTGGAAATTTAAAACCACCGAAGGAACTCGTTCGATATCTGGGTGGGAACGTTCGGATTTCCTATAACAACGATCCTTTTCAGAAATACAATCAAGTAATATGTGGACATTTGTGTTTGAAATTTCTCAGTCTTACCTAAACATTTAGCGAGTAACAACCATCATGGATTTCGCTTCGGCATTAATACAATACATATGCGAAACTGAAGGAGGAAGTAGTTTGAGAACAATAATTAATTTTATTTACGATAATTTGATCGAGGCTATCAATAAACCTACGAGCGAACTTACACGTAAGAATTTAATGTTTCTACCGATGGAATACATCCTAAAACATTTGGATGTGGTGTTTCTCAATCAGAAAGAGGTTCCGGAACATATGTTTGAATACCTTTACCGTCATATGCAGTGTAAGGAACATGTCGATGAAGATTGCGATGGTCCACAACCCCCACGCAAACTATGTTCTCAATGTTTATCTGAGCAGATTTCTCACATCATGGAGAACGAGGAAATGACTCATCATGAGAAGCAAGTGTTGATAGAAGAAGTTTGCAAAGACGACCCATACTTTATGAAATCATACTTATTCCATCTATTAATGTTAAAATATAAATAGAGATGTTTCAATAAATTTTTATTAGTATCATGTCTCAGTTGTTCACGTTAACAAGCACCAACCATATATTCTCGTTTACACCGCAGATTTCGATTGTGCTGAGGCCAGACAAAAAATATTACTTAGCATTGTTGGGATTCACTTCCTACAATTCCATACCGAATATCGACAACGAAAAATTCTACTATTACGAGAATAAAACTTTGAAAGAAATCGCAATACCTGCAGGTAACTATGAAATAACCGATATCGAAGAATTGATTAAAAGGAATCTGAAGCAAAAAGAAGATATATTCTCACTGAAACCCAATAACAATACCCTAAAGTGTGAAATATTCAGTACACATCTCGATATATCGTTCGAAAAGGATGATAGTTTAGCTAAAATATTAGGGTTTTCACGTAAAGTATTAAGGAAAGGTGTATTGCACGTTTCCGATCTACCTGTGAACATTATAAAAGTTACAAATATCCGTTTCGAATCAAACATTACCGTAGGAGCGTTCTATCGAGACAGACCGGCGCATACGATTTACGACTTCCCAATAACCGACGATCCTGGTTATAGAATTGTGGAACGACCAAAAAATCCTCTATATTTACCAGTGTCCAATATCGGTGAGATTACCAACATCACCATACTCGCTTTGGATCAACACTCTAATCCGGTTAATTTTCGCGGGGAAGAAAGTATTCTACATCTACATTTACAAGAAGTCTGAAATGGGTTTGGTTGTTGGAGACAATAAAAGAACTTCACACATCCCATCTTCATCAGTCTTCAACAAATCACCAAAACCGCGTGACGTACTCACCAAAGCTAATCAATCAGTTCTACAATCTCTTGGGTTTCGACTTAAATTTGAAAAAAATGCCTAAGCGGAAGTATGTAGGTAACAATGCTATCAACGATGTGGATTTGAACAACAGTGTCGTCTCATCAATTTTTGATATCTATCAAGAACCGAAATTCGATGAGTCGATACGAAAAGCTGAATATAGATCGATCACACCTTTCGTTAAGGCGTTCAATAACAGCGATATTGTGGAGTTTGGAATAAATCAAGTGGATGCATTTTTTTCCATGAAGGATACCCTATTGGCTATCAAAGGAAAAATAGAAATAACTGGAGCTGGGAATGTCTCAATAGTACCTAATTATGGAGCCTTTCTTTTCGACTCATGCTCTTACAGCGAAAGTGGGCGAGACATCGAAACTGTTCGAGATCCTGGAATAGTTAGTGCTGTAAGGGCATTCACTTGCTACACTCCTACTGATTCTACGCATATGTCTATTGCCGGTTGGACTTACCCCGAAGAAAGTGTAGTTTTAGATCAAAGTAAGACTTTCAGCTTACTGATTCCACTAAAGCATATATTCAACATTTTCAATGATTATTCTATGATTACATTTGGGCGACAAACAATTCGATTGGTGCGAGCTCGAAACGATAACGATTGTGTTATAATTGCAAACGATGCTACCACAGTTAAATTTTCGATTGACAGTATGGAGTTGAAAGTCAAATATATCTTTCCCAACGACATAATTAGAGAAAAGCTATTGCGAGCCATCAAAAGTGATATGCCCATCCTAATTCCATTCAGAAAATGGGAATCACATGAACTGCCTGCTATAACGACTGACGCGAAAAGGGAAATTTGGGCTGTCAAGACTAGTGCAGCAGTTGAAAAACCGCGTTATGTTATAGTATTTTTCCAAACAGACAAGCGAAACAATGTGAAAGCTAATCCCACGATATTCGATCACGTACACATTTCTAGTATTCGCTTATCTCTGAACGGAGAATATTTCCCTAGTGAACGAATGAACTTGGACTTTGCCAAAAATGATTACGTTCTCGCCCACCACAACTACACTGAATTCTACCCCAGCTACACGAATTCTGCTGTGAAACATTCAATATTGGGTTATAGCAGTTTCAAAACACGCGCTTTGTACGTAATCGATTGTTCTAAGCAAGAAGAAGCCGTGAAATCAGCTACTGTCGACGTGCGACTGGAAATCGAAGCAGATAAAGGATTTCCCGCTAATACGAAAGCTTATTGCATCATAATTCACGATTGTTTAATGGAATACTCACCCCTCACCGAAATCATCAAGAGTCTCATTTAGACATAAATTCGATCAGTTTATTACGTGACACCATGAGAATCGCTTTGGTTGACATTCAAGGTTTCGTCGTCGACGATGTGTTCCATCCGAAAGAAATGTCTATTCAGATTGGATTTAAACGACATTATTCATTGTTTAAACCATGCATACCCTTTGCATCGTTGAATGCTCAAGATCGAAAATCTATATGTTATGTGGAGAGACTCGTACATGGAATAAAATATTCTTCTGGAGATGTAGAATACACCGAAATAGATAATATTCTAAAATCTAATCTTCTATGTAAGGCAGACTATATTTATGTTCGAGGTCATCAAAAAGCTGATTTTTTAACGAGAAAGTGCCAAGAACTGAATATTTTCCCACACATTGTAGATGTGTGTAACTTTGATAATACTCTATGTGAAACAGGAAAATTCGAACCTTCAAACAGGATGAGCTGCATGAATCACCGTAATGATGGAAAAAAATATATGTGTACAATTCAACACGTGGATAATCTACAGCAATGGTTCCTGAACACTATTCTACCAAATTAAATATATCTGTATATATATTCATTAAATACATGTTATTACTATTATTCAATAAAACAACTCTTTATTATTATTATATGTATTTATTTGTATGTTTCTTAACAATTTTTATGATGATTTTAAGTAGTAAAACTAATAAGACACTAAGATTGAAACATTGCATCGCATAAATCTCGTTTACTATCTGTGTCGGTGATGGTGTGTTTGGTGGTGGTGGTGGTTGAGAAGACATCGATGTAGGTGATGGGGTGAATGTTTGCCACTTCATAACATCCCCCTCTGTACCATTTGGAAATAATAGCTTGAGCTTATAATTGAATGTGTGATTGGTGGTGGACCGCATCGTTTCGATTATGTATGTGAATACCTCTAGTTGATTTTCGTTAATCATTTGATAATTTATTGGCTGCCATTCTGTTCGATTACATTCATTTCTCAGATCTTTCCTGGGACATATATAAATACGTTCCACTCGATTCGGAACGTTTGTATACAGGATTCCATTCAAAATTGAGGTTAGGATTATAAAATTGGGTTCTAACATAACCATCCTCTCCGCCAATACTTAAACTATTCAATTGTCTTATAGCGATATTTTTATCTTCGTAAAATTTTAAATCTCTACTCAAAGCTTTTACTTTCGCACCGAATTCTTCCAATTTACGTGTGTATTCTTCAAGAGACATATTAATACTGATGATTTCATCGACTATATACACACGCTAGTATAAACACCATACCTTAGATTTCTTATTACTTGAGCTCCAAAAATTCAAGTTTAAAAGCCGGGTTGCTTTTATTAACATCCTCTTTTCCCCTGTATATCAAAATCAAACAAGGTTTCATGTTGATTTGTTCCAAAATTGGGATAATCTGATTGGTCAGTCGATTGGGTAGGAAGATAGAGAATTCATTGAACTCGAGCAATACGGATTCACCAAATTTGGTTCTTACTACTCTCGCTTGAAGTATTGTATAATGCTTATTGATTTCGAGTTCTGGAACTCTCCTTAATGGTTTTCTCTCCAAAAGAGCACAATGATTAAGTTTTGTTAGATCCATCATGAATCTGAAACAATATGAATAAAATTGAAGATCTTTAAATTCGTAATACACACACAAAATTGATACAACAGTTATTTTATAAAAGTTAATTAATTAATTTTATACTTGTTATTTTATGAATGTGAATTGAATAATTTTTTAACTGTTTATCCTGAATAAGAGACAAAACAAGTATGTTTTTATAGCAGTGAATTAAATAATTGAATTAAACTTACATTTTCCGTTCAATAGAAGACCGCAGACAAAGGATATAAGAAAACGATGTGTTTCGTTTGAGCTGTAACAGATGACTGAACAAACGAGAATTAAATTCGTAGTCAACATAACTCTCAATTCTAATTCGCTTACTAACAAGTCTAGACTTGTATATCACTTATTGTTATTTGTTGACCTAATGAATGACTCCATTGTATTCACAGCTGCTTACGTAAATCGTTTTTGAATTAAGATGGAACTTCCCGCGCAATAAAATTAACAAAATACCTCATAGATGTCGTCCTTTGACTTTAACTGTTCTGACATTGACATTCAGCTATGATAGTTCATCGGTTTAGTGATAGATGGCGATATAGGCTACAACATCGGTAACATTTTGAATTGGAGTCTCATAGATGTCGTCCTTTGACGTTAACTGTTATGACATTGACATCCAGCCATGATAGTTCATCGGTTCATAAATTTCCCGCGCAAAAACATTAACAAGATATATGATAGTTCATTAATATATCGTTTTTTTTTTTAATAGAGATGGAACTTCCCGCTCGAAAACATTAACAAAATACCTCATAGATGTCGTCCTTTGACGTTAACTGTTCTGACATTGACATTCAGCTATGATAGTTCATCGGTTTAGTGATAGATGGCGATATAGGCTACAACATCGGTAACATTTTGAATTGGAGTCTCATAGATGTCGTCCTTTGACGTTAACTGTTCTGACATTGACATCCAGCCATGATAGTTCATCGGTTCATAAATTTCCCGCGCAAAAACATTAACAAGATACCTCATAGATGTCGTCCTTTGACGTTGACAGGTACGCATGACGGTTCATTCATAGATGTAGTCATTTGAAGTTAACTGTTCTGACATTGACATTTAAGTATGATAGTTCATCGGTTCATTAAGAGATGGCGGTGATGTAGCTATAACATCAGTCATATTTTGAATTGTGACCTCATAGATGTCGTCCCTTGACGTTAACATTTCTGACGTTGACAGGTATGCATGACGGTTGATCGGTTCATTCATAGATGTAGTCGTTTGAAGTTAACTGGTCTGACATTGACATTTAAGTATGATAGTTCATCAGAAGATGGCTGCGATGTAGCTACAACATCAGTCATATTGTGGTTTTGACGTTTATTCTTCTGACATTCGCTTCCAACGTCGGCCATGATAAACATCACCAAAACACCTCTACGTTTGATTTTGGCGGGTCGATGACGTCACATCCAACTAACCTCACATCCAGACCTCTATGGTAGAAAGTTCTATAATCATCGTAAGCTCTATGGACACGTTTGAATTTCGCGGGTTAGTAACGTTACGTCCAACTAACCTCACATCCAGGCCTCTATGGTCGGAAGTTCGGTGATCATCGTAAGCTCTATGGACACGTTTGAATTTCGCGGGTTAGTAACGTTACATACAACCAACCTCACATTCTATGACCTAGACCTCTATGGTTGGAAGTTCGGTGATCATCGTAAGCTCTATGGACACGTTTGAATTTCGCGGGTTAGTAACGTTACATCCGAAGTTGCGCGCGCAACATCCGGTCGATGAGTCATTTCCTGGCGTAGAACTCGTGGACTTAATCTACTGTGGATAAGGGTGATTATTTAATAGTGTTATAATATATCCACAGTTTGAACTCTTTTATAGTTCATTAGTTCTATCAATTGGAATAAAACGTTTCTTCTTCTTCTGTTCTGATTGCTAGATCTTTCACAATTATTTGGAAATTTCTGTTTTCAAGCTCTCGTGAAAAATCGTTCTGCGACTGGCCATAATATTATTTTCTCAACAGAACACTAAATTTTAGCTTGGATAACGTGGAAAAGTCAATTCGAGTGAATGATGATTTGCAGTGGGAACATGTGAATTTAAAACGGAACTTTTAAGCAGTCTGTATGTAAAACTCGCCCGAAGTTGGTGAATAATTCTATGAAGATAAGAACTCTGGCTTATTTACCCTGAATACTGAATGCTTAACATTTTTTGTCTTATAAAACGGTAGACTAAAAGAATAATGTCGTTTTATATTTTTATGGTCCTATAAAGAAGTATTATACTCAAAGCGAGCGCTGTAAAATTGCCTCCAGAATGTTGATTTAAAATGCCCAAAGCAATTTATGAACTTCGTTTAAATCCTTTTATTATCATCTCTACCAACACTACCAACCATTATTTGCGGCATTTAGTCTGTTCATGTGTAAAATCATAAGTAATTACACCAACTAAAGTTCCTTCAGGTTTGAGGTGGAAAAACAAGAATGATACGGCTTACTGATTCATACTAACCGTGTCTAATTGTCTGTCTGTTCGTGTATTAACAATTTTGGTCAGTTTTCATGAATATTAAATGTTTTCCGGGTCATCTGACACGTCATAGTATAGTCACCTGATGCGAAAAACTACCCATACTTCGGACTAATTCTGTAGTGGCCTGACAATTTTCTTTTTGAAGAATTTTTCGGTTTTTTGAAAAATAAAACCGTTTAGCCAACCTCTTTTATTAAAGTTTCCGAGACAAAATCGATTGTACGCCATGTTCAAAATGCTATATGGGTAAAACCAGAAGGACTATTCTAACTCGGTGTAAACAACTTTTTGCCCTCATATTGAGAAATCAGCATTAGGCGAACATATTTTCAATACAGCTTACACCATCTCTTCTCGAAAAATAGGCCACACTAACACATATGCCTTATCAACTTCCTCTTAACGTACGTTTCGGTTGCACGACCATCATCAGAGGACTTATCAATGTCTGAGAGGAATTTTTTTTAATTGTATCAAGTACAAAGCGTCCTCATCGCATTAATTTCAATTAAAAATGCCCACGTCGCCGAAACAAACAGGAACACGAGTAATCGAAATTCATTTTTGAGCATTCTACCTCAAATATACTCTTAACAATATAAAGATGTATGTAGGAATTTGCAAGGGGCTTTAATTAATTGTATTAGCATAAATTTGACTTAATGATTGGACGTTTGTTCTTTGATTTACAGATTTAGAGTCACGTTTCATGTGAATCATCTCCAGGATAGATCTTCTGTAATAATTGGCTTCTTCAGTTAAAATATTAACATTTTTGTAATCGAATTGATGGTTATAATCAAAACAATGTTTCGTGAGGGCTGTGAATTTTTGTTTCTAGTTCAATACTTAGGGCAATACATTATTTTTGTAAATATTGTTATCTGTATTACCGTTCATACTGGGTTCTCCATAATAGACTACCCATTTCAATATTTGAACTAAATTTTTTTTAGTTAACAAAACAAACTTTTTATTTTAATAAATTACAGCTAACTCTTTGGGATTTATGATAACTTATAAATATTTGGCTAATTTAATTCTAACTTTTAAAAATCACGTCTTCCAAATGAACTCCACCAACTTCAACACATTTTTCAATATTAGATAAAAAGTGGTTCATTACACGGCGTAGCAAACCTTCTCTATTCCTTCAACTTCTTCACGAATTTTGACTTTCAGTTCCTGGATTGTACCTGGATGACTCGCAAAGACTTTGGCTTTTAAATATCCCCACAGGAAAAAATCGGGTGCCGTTAAGTCGGGGGACCTCGAAGGCCAAGGCAAATCTCCGAATCGAGGAATGAGTCAGCCATTAAACATTTCTCGCAGGACCCTCATCGAGTTTCTGGCGGTATGAGCTATTGCCCCATCTTGTTGGAATAGTAAGGCATTGTAGTAATCCTCGTCTATTTAATTCTGGAATGAGAAATGTCTCTAGCATATTAACGTAGCGCTCGGATGTTACTGTTACAGCGCGGTTATTTTCATCCTCAAAAAGAGGTTCTGTGTAAAGATTTCACGAGGATTTTCATTTGACCAGTATCTAAAATTTTGTTTATTGACCATGCCGTTCAAATTAAATTTTGCTTCGTCGGTCATTAGGAGACTGTGAATTGCTCGTTGATGTAAATCCAAAAATTCTTGACAAAATGCCAACCTTGCTTTTTTATCTTGATTGCTAAGGTGCTGTGTCATTTGGTATGTATAGGGATGAAATTGTAAATCCCTTTGAAGAATTCGATCTAAGCTTCCCTTCGATATTCCTAGGATAAGGGTTTGTCGATTAGCAGACCTTTTAGGACTTCTCGTGAACGCAATTCTAACTCGTTCAATATTTTCTGGTGTACGAACTATTCTTCGACGTCCAGGCTTCTTCAAATTTTGTACAGAATCATTTTCACGCCAATGACGAACTCATAACTCAACAGTTTTGCGATATGGCGCGTGACCCCTATTGTTGTTATTAAACTGACGCCGGAATGCACGCCTAACTTCTTCTATCGAATTGCTTCTTATGGGAGTTTCTACCCAAAACACACGTTGTTGGACTGAGCAATCCATGAAAGTTCAAACGGAAGTAGAAATAAGGTCTCAAAGCAAAAAAATTAAATAATTATTGATGAAAACTAACAAACTTCTCGTAGAAAAATGGCGTTCCACGAAATCATTAATTTAACATTTATTTGTGACAGGCGCCTACTTAATTAATAATTTACTTGAATCTCAAAGACTACAGAAGATAATCCCACAGAGAACAACCTATTTAGTTATCTCGTAGGAAATTTATTAATAATATAAAATGGGTAGTCTATTATGGGGAACCCAGTATATTGTATGGATACGTCGGATGCTACATACGATCTCATAAATAAATTTAACATCAAATTCGAAAATAAACAAATTCCACTAGTGTCATTTTGCGATCTATCTAAAGCGTTTGACTGTTGATCACTGTATTTTACTATAGAAATTGGAATTCCATGGCATACGAGGGATTGCGTACAACTGGTTCGAATCATATCTATCTGAGCGCGAAATCTTTATCTGAATAACACATAATTGTAATTCACAAATAAAACAATATCACTCTTATAACGGTAAACTTCAATATGGGGTTCCCCAAACAAACCGACATAGTATATAAATCAAATTGTTTATATAGCTATGGGACTCATACAGGAATCTCTGAACAATATTTGCAAAAAAGAATATATGGCCAAGAAACCAAAACTTAGAAAATTTCACCCCTCTTGCTAAACATTGTTTTGATTATAACCCTCAATTCGATTAAAAAAATTTTAATAGTTTAACTAAGGAAACCAATTATTATAAATGACCTATCCTGGAGATGATTCACATAAAACGTGACTCTAAGTCTATGAATCACAGAACAGACGTTCAATCAATAAGACTAAGTTATACTAATTCAATTAATTAAAACCCCTGCTAATCAAATCAAAGTTATACTAATTTAATTGATTAAAACCTTTGCAAATTTCTACATGCGTCTTCATAATGTTAAAAGTATATTTTAGGTAGAATGCTGAAATATAGAAATCTATTTATTTATTTATTAGGCACACTAGAACAATCAACAGACACAATGTGTCCAATAACAGATTGTTACAATATAAAAAGTACATATTTAAACAAAAGTATCAATATCCGACATTATAACGTAGAATAGTATGTGTATTTCGACATATATCATCTGAGAATAAACATCAGTAGTCAATATAAGCATACAACCAGGGAGCGATATTATACATAGAGTACTTATACCTATAACATCCCGTCATCAGGCAGTGGAACGAAACATAATATGAATTACATTATTTTTGAAGACATGCGAATGAAACGCGAAATATATCTAGGCTATTAGAGACCCGGTTGTATTCACCACACATTCGAGCAAGCGGACTATGTAAACCCAGATTCATATTACTGCGCCTAATGTGAAAAAGATTGGTTGATCTTGTGCACGCACTCTCAGACCTTAAGCTTATCATTGTCAGCAGCTCAAAATCGTATTTGTGTCTTATTATTTTGAATAACGTCAGTAAGTCTGAGACTGTCCTCTTGAGTTCAAGCTGCTGCAAGTCTAACATCCGTAACCTTTCTGGATAAGTGCCATAATCAGGTAGATGACCATTCACTCTAAGAAACAGATAACGAGTAAATCTTCTTTGTGTGGATTCCAACCGCTGAATGTATGTTATGTAAGACGGAGACCATACAACACTGCAATACTTCAAATGAGATCTTACAAAGGCGAAGTAAAGTTTTTTGAAGCTATTCACTAGCTTAAAGTGTTTACCAATTCGGAAAATAAATTCCATCATAGAGTATGCCTTTCTGACTATGTGCTCCACGTGCAGCTTAAAATTTAGTTTAGTGTCGAATTTCACTTTAAGGTCCCTCATACTTTCTATCCTTTTCAATGGTTTATTATTCAATATGTATGACGTAGTTGAGTAATTTATGATATTTCTTGTGAAAGAAATTGTACAGCATTTATCACAGATCAGTAGGAGTTTATTCAGTCGGGTCCATTCTAGAAGCGTAATATTCTGTAACAAATCACTGTACGCCATCGAATATTTTCAAGTCGTCAGCATATAGAAGACTGTCTGAACTAAATATTCCACAAAGATCATTGATAAAAATCATTAATAATGTCGGCCCTAAATTGGATCCCTGTGGGATGCCCGATGTGGATGTATGTTTCTCTAATGCGAAGCCATTTACTACTACTTGCAGCTAACGACCAGCTACAAACGACTCGAACCACCTCATCATATTTGCTACAACAACATACATTGCTCGTTTTTTGAGAAGCAAGCAGAAATTGACTTTATCGAAGGCTTTGGAGAAGTCCGTATATACTGAGTCTACTTACCTTCTCTTATCTAAAGTGTTACATATAAATGCACTGTAAGGTCTGACAAACCTTTTCCTATTACCTCTAAATCTTTAACAGCTGGTATGAAAGTGAATACTATAGCGTATTATAGTTTGGTTTCAATTGTATTCAAACATCGCTTGAAATGAATTCGAATTCCACAAGAAAATTGCTAAGCAGTGGATTCTTGATACATATTTATATACTTAAAACACGAATGGGTTACAATTTCGATCACTTGTTTTCCTGTTAGTTTTGGCGACGTGAGCATTCTCAATTGAAAATACTGCGATAAGGACGCTTTGTGCTTGATACAATTAGTTTAAAGAAATCCGGATTTCGACATTAGTTTTCTGTTGATGGTCGAGAGACCGAAACGTAGATAAAGGCGAAAATAATGAGCATATGTGTTGATGTGACCTATTTCCCGAGAATCAATATCTAATTCATACCTGGGTCTAGAATCATTATTAATTATAGTGAAGAATACTTTTGATTCTAATAATGCTTCGAACATTAGTTGTAAGTATTCAATTATCATCCACTGGATTTGTAATCGCCGAATTAAATATAAACTCTTATAACGAATGGAACGATTATTAATAAAAAATGGGATAATTACTCTCTCTTGTTCCGTTATATCAAGCTCTTCAGCTCTCTTAATAACCGCCACGATTGCTTCTTGTTCTTCGGGCCCCAAGGGTTCGTTCGAGTTCTGCACAGGATAACCAACAGATCCCGTTTTCACGCTCCATCCAGTTTTCAATCTGAAACGATACGAAAATATCATTGAATATTCCAATCACGTACAGTACAATGGAGTACGAATCTTATTAAGATTCATCAATCCGATTCCTTATTTCATATTCAAAAATCGAATCATTGCAGATACAGATTTATTTCCTGCGTTAATGTGACCTATTTGCCAAAAATTTACGTATAATTCAGACGTTTGATGAGCAGCACGTGAAAAACCGAATTTTATTACCCTGGTCTTACCCTCTAGGGTCTAAATAGAATAGGAAATCTTGGAAATTTTAAGTTAGATTTATTTTGCCTTTTCAATGAATAATACATGGGCAATTTTAAATTGAAGGAGACGGCCAAGAGGGAGGGGGGGGGTACTGCGGAACTTCAATTTTCTTCCTTTTCTACATCGTATTTGAACTCGCT
Source organism: Endomychus coccineus (assembly GCA_958510875.1). Lineage (NCBI taxonomy): Eukaryota > Metazoa > Arthropoda > Insecta > Coleoptera > Endomychidae > Endomychus > Endomychus coccineus. The sequence continues at coordinate 17,010,904 of OY294070.1, forward strand.
CATCGGCATTTAGAGATTAAAATATCCTTAAAAAAAATTTTTTATGACTTTTTTGAATTTAATTGGTTGTTTGCCAACGAAAATGCCAAAAAACGGTTTTTGGCCCCAGAAATCGACATTTTATAGTAAATAAACGTCTAGGAAGTCATTTTCGATCGAAAATTGACCGCTGAATCCGGAAATGGTGTCCGTTTCCTCCGATAATCCTTACATCACATATCATTTTCTATCCATTGACTGATTTTCGGCGAAATTCCTTTTTTTACGGCGTCGTATCGGTGTAAGCAGCCACTTGAAAAATTTTTTTTGCGAAATCTGCATGTTTTCACCTCAGCTTTACGATAAAATAAGAATTCTACTGACTAAATGGATTTCAGAAGTGGAAAAATCGAAAAAACTTAGAAAAACAACAAAAAACACTGACAAGTCTTTTTTGGGACATATAACCTCGTAATCAGATTCAGCGGAAACTTTTACGATAAGAAAACAGTTCCCGAACGTCATCCAATAGTTTTTACACCCGAGTATACCATTCATTTTACGCCGAAAAATCAGATAAATGTAATTTTCTTCCAGTTTTTGACCTTTTTGATCTCAAAGTTGCAGAATTTAGAATCGTAAGTAGGATATTTGGATTCCTTGGACAATTTTCGATCGAAAACATGCTATTACATTATTTTTTAGAATATTTTGGTGCTTTGGAAAAGCAGTTTGAAAAAAAGCTTTTTCGTAACTGCAAATCTAGAGACTTCGTTTTTTTGTAATTTTTGAAGTTTGCTTCTTAGAACTTTAAATCGACTAAAATCGTGATCAAAATGATTGATTTTGATGTAAGATTTCCCAAGCAATCTGATTGTGACAATTTATCAATCCCACATGATGACTCAAAGCCACAAAATTCAACAAAACGCAAAAAATAGGAGACAAAACAACGAAACCGAATATAAATTAGTGTAATTTAGTAATTTTGTGGCTCTAGGTCATTATGTAGGATTGATAAATTGTCACAATCAGATTGCTTGGGAAATTTTACATCAAAATCAGTCATTTTGATCACGATTTTAGTCGATTTAAAATTTTAAGAAACAAACTTCAAAAATTACAAAAAAACGAAGTCTCTAGATTTGCAGCTACGAAAAATCTTTTTTCAAACTGCTCTTCCAAAGCACCAAACATTTAAAAAAATAATACAATAGTAACAAAAAAAGACTTGTCAGTGACCTGACGACAGATTTTTGTACAGTAATATTGGTTGTTTGTTGTTTTTTCGATTTTTCGACCTCTAAAATCCACTTAGTCAGAAGAATTCTGAAAAACAAGCAGATTTCGCTGGATTTTTTTTTAAGTGGCTGCCCACACCGATATGACGCCGTCACAAATAAAAGGTATTTTGCGGAAAATCAGCCAATGCATATAAAATGATGCGTTATGAGAGGAAACTAACACCATTTTCGGATTCAGCGGCCAATTTCCGATCGGAAATGACTTCTTGGACGTTTATTTATCATAGAATGTCGATTTCTGGGGTAATAATTCATAAAAAACTTTTTAAAGGGTGTTTACTATGGACGGCGTGATATTCGTCACAATTTGATTACGGGGACCGGTCAAGGTCTCGGGTAAATTTTAAGGGTGCCTGAAACTCGTCACATAGCGCTTTCTTTGGTAAGAACAGAAAGGATGGGCGGATGTTGATTATTACGGCTAATTGTTTATTTATTGCTTATTATGACTAGACAGGGGCTTGTTTACAAACTTATAATCATTATATTTTTCGTGTTGTACATGCTAATAAATTATAGATAAAAAACTCTTTTCAAAATTAAAATGTAGTTTGCGGAAGAAATTATTAGTGAACGCGGAAACACTCAGATAGTGTACGAAAATTATAAGTTTTCTAAACTAATGAAACTGTCTGGAGGTGCATCAAACGTAATCACGAACCTGGCAAAAAAATTGCTGGACAAATTCTTAGTGTTGCCTGCAAAAGAAAAGCGGAAGAAAAACCTACAGAGAGACCAACGTGTAGCTAGCTACTCATTGTAAATCTAAAAACTCAGTCAAAATACGAATACAAGATATTTTGCAAAAATTATTGTTAGATTTAGAACAACAATAGATAACTACTCTCCATTTTGTTAATGTAGTTTCAAATATATATGGACACAATCCATTTCTCATCATATGTTACACATTTTTTTAGTACACTAACTTGGTGAATAAATAAAGTAAAACCGACCTCATCATTTAATTTCTCAATCATATTAATTTTTTTGTAAACGTAAAAATATTACATGGACGCCTATGGTGGAAAAATTGTTGCATCAACAAGATTTTCATTGTATTTTAGAATTTTAAAATCAAAAATTATCTTTGTGACGAATTTCGTAGTTCCAAAATCGGACAATAGAATGCCATGACGAATATCGTACATGAATTTTAAGTTTACCTGCGTACTGTTCGAATTTCGAATCCGCCCTTCTGTACATAGGCTCCGTGCGCTATACGCTCGAAAAAAGGATTATGTTTTATCCTGCACGTTACACGTGTATGGCCATAATTTATACCTGGGTTAGGAATCATTATTATATTATTTTGTTACCTGTGCTTACGTGCGATATAGGAGGCTTTTCACGTTTTGCATAACATGGACATTTCAAAGATGGAGCGACAAGGGATTAGATATTACTTTATTATATTCATTGGGTTATTCCTGGAATATTTATTGATCTTGAATAGTAAACTTCCGCTGATAACAAATTTCTTGGATTTTGGATGGATTTCGTGTCACAATAGCACGACTTGATCCCGACGTTTCGCCAACCATTACATGTGGCATCTTCAGGGCTGGCTTGAAGCTTGAATTGAAACACCTTGGTCTCCAGTTGCTTCTGCCAGAGTAGTTTTTCGTCAAGGGCGACTCCTGGATATTTCACCGTCTCAGAACGGTCAACTGACTTGCCCCCGATTACAATCTTCTCCAGAGGCTCGATTTTGTACCTTCTGGAGAAGATGATGTCTGTAATTTTCTCCGGCTGAACGGAGGACAGCTTGTTCTCTGTACACCAGACTTCTGTAATTATCAAGGCTTGTTGAACGAGCTTCTGCAAGGTACCCTCGTAGGCTTCTCTGGAGAGTATGACGTTGTCATCTACATAACCTACCGCCTTTATCAGTCCTTAGTTGCACCCCATTAGCTTTGTGGGGATCAGCTCTTAAAGTCGGGGCGGTTTGCCCCAAGCTGACTCGTGGTCCTAGTGGAGGCATAGTGATTGGAACACACTTATAAAAGCTATACTTTACTTAATGTAGAGCTCGACGTCATTGCGACTTAATGTCTTGCTCTACGAAATAATAATAGTACAAATACTAATGTACAATGATTAAATGATACAATGATTAATGATCACTCCTTATGCTCTACTTATGATATATATATATATATATATATATATATATATATATATATATATATATATATATATATATATATATATATATAAAGTAAGTTGTGGGTTCTCTTAGGTTTTTCAGCAATTTTAAATGAATTATCTCAATGAAACAATCTTTTCATTCGACGCGTTTCGGCTTTCGCCTTCTTCAGGAATTTATTCATTGTTTACATTATGAAGTGAGTTGATTTTACGGAAGCACACACTCATCATGGCTTTGAAATTCAGACTGAATTTCAATCAAAAGATTGTTTCATTGAGATAATTCATTTAAAATTGCTGAAAAACCTAAGAGAACCCACAACTTACTTTAGATAAACCAGCAAAAGAAAACCACAGCGAATATATATATATATATATATATATATATATATATATATATATTCTTTTGTTGATATTCTTGAACCATTTGTAATATTTGTATGTTTTCTTGGTATATTGGTTCGTATATATACTGATAATGAAATAGTTTTGACGTTTCGACAACGTTTATTGCCTTTATCAAAATTGTTGATTGAAATTAGTGTTTCCATGTAATTTAGAAAAGAATAGATGATTTCGATTAATGAAATGCGTCTGCAGCCGACTTGTGTTTTAAGATCCAATTAAAACTGCAGAAAACATTGGATCGGTTGTGTGTGAAAGAGTAATGTATGGCTAACTACAATTTGAAATAGATTGAATTTGATTAAATACAAGACATTCCAATATTGTACAATTATAAATATCTATGAATTATTGTATGAATTAGTTACTCTATGATGAGTATTTCTATCATAACTATTCAAACGACAACAAACGTTTGATATTAGAATCTATTCAAATTAAAAAGAACAATTGTGTAAATGACAAAATAGATTCCAATCTTTCGAAACTGTACAATAATCTAATTCAAACTTAACAAAATTTTATTAATTTGAAGTGCCACTTTCCATTGTCTATTTAAAATTCAACCTAAAAAAGATGAAGTATTATTTAACTATGACACTATGGAATAACAATTTTGAGGTTAAATTCCATAGAATTATCTTAAACTTGAATAATTATGATAGAAATACTCATCATAGAGTAACTAATTCATACAATAATTCATAGATATTTATAATTGTACAATATTGGAATGTCTTGTATTTAATCAAATTCAATCTATTTCAAATTGTAGTTAGCCATACATTACTCTTTCACACACAACCGATCCAATGTTTTCTGCAGTTTTAATTGGATCTTAAAACACAAGTCGGCTGCAGACGCATTTCATTAATCGAAATCATCTATTCTTTTCTAAATTACATGGAAACACTAATTTCAATCAACAATTTTGATAAAGGCAATAAACGTTGTCGAAACGTCAAAACTATTTCATTATCAGTATATATACGAACCAATATAAAGAAAACATACAAATATATATATATATATATATATATATATATATATATATATATATATATATATATATATATATATATATAACTTAAGAGATATAGAATTAAATTTTCTGAATTATGAAGATAACTTAGATAATTTAACATAGGATTATAAAGATGAATAAACGTAAAAGATTGAACCATAGGCGGGATTCGAACCCACATTTCTGGATTTCTAGTCCAGGGTGTTTACCAATTACACCACTTCGGTCCTATTAGATTTTTATATTTTTGTAAATATAAACCTCTGAAAGGATAGTAGATCATTGATGAACACAATGCGATTCGATGCCCTACCATAGATCAACTATTCACGCACATTCATCTAAAGTTCAGTCGTTTTTTGAAGTAAGGATTGTAGGTTAGTACTGCTATGGTTGGCAGTTACTTGACAGTTCTTATTCAAATGACAGCATCCTGGTTCTTATATATTTCAATAGAACTGACTGAGAATTGTTCTGGTTAATTATAAACAAGTTTAAAGTTTCTTTGCCTAATTGGCCACTATCGTGTATGTAACTTAAGAGATATAGAATTAAATTTTCTGAATTATGAAGATAACTTAGATAATTTAACATAGGATTATAAAGATGAATAAACGTAAAAGATTGAACCATAGGCGGGATTCGAACCCACATTTCTGGATTTCTAGTCCAGGGTGTTTACCAATTACACCACTTCGGTCCTATTAGATTTTTATATTTTTGTAAATATAAACCTCTGAAAGGATAGTAGATCATTGATGAACACAATGCGATTCGATGCCCTACCATAGATCAACTATTCACGCACATTCATCTAAAGTTCAGTCGTTTTTTGAAGTAAGGATTGTAGGTTAGTACTGCTATGGTTGGCAGTTACTTGACAGTTCTTATTCAAATGACAGCATCCTGGTTCTTATATATTTCAATAGAACTGACTGAGAATTGTTCTGGTTAATTATAAACAAGTTTAAAGTTTCTTTGCCTAATTGGCCACTATCGTGTATGTAACTTAAGAGATAGTGGCCAATTAGGCAAAGAAACTTTAAACTTGTTCATAATTAACCAGAACAATTCTCAGTCAGTTCTATTGAAATATATAAGAACCAGGATGCTGTCATTTGAATAAGAACTGTCAAGTAACTGCCAACCATAGCAGTACTAACCTACAATCCTTACTTCAAAAAACGACTGAACTTTAGATGAATGTGCGTGAATAGTTGATCTATGGTAGGGCATCGAATCGCATTGTGTTCATCAATGATCTACTATCCTTTCAGAGGTTTATATTTACAAAAATATAAAAATCTAATAGGACCGAAGTGGTGTAATTGGTAAACACCCTGGACTAGAAATCCAGAAATGTGGGTTCGAATCCCGCCTATGGTTCAATCTTTTACGTTTATTCATCTTTATAATCCTATGTTAAATTATCTAAGTTATCTTCATAATTCAGAAAATTTAATTCTATATCTCTTAAGTTACATACACGATAGTGGCCAATTAGGCAAAGAAACTTTAAACTTGTTTATAATTAACCAGAACAATTCTCAGTCAGTTCTATTGAAATATATAAGAACCAGGATGCTGTCATTTGAATAAGAACTGTCAAGTAACTGCCAACCATAGCAGTACTAACCTACAATCCTTACTTCAAAAAACGACTGAACTTTAGATGAATGTGCGTGAATAGTTGATCTATGGTAGGGCATCGAATCGCATTGTGTTCATCAATGATCTACTATCCTTTCAGAGGTTTATATTTACAAAAATATAAAAATCTAATAGGACCGAAGTGGTGTAATTGGTAAACACCCTGGACTAGAAATCCAGAAATGTGGGTTCGAATCCCGCCTATGGTTCAATCTTTTACGTTCATTCATCTTTATAATCCTATGTTAAATTATCTAAGTTATCTTCATAATTCAGAAAATTTAATTCTATATCTCTTAAGTTACATACACGATAGTGGCCAATTAGGCAAAGAAACTTTAAACTTGTTTATAATTAACCAGAACAATTCTCAGTCAGTTCTATTGAAATATATAAGAACCAGGATGCTGTCATTTGAATAAGAACTGTCAAGTAACTGCCAACCATAGCAGTACTAACCTACAATCCTTACGTAAAAAAATGACTGAACTTTAGATGAATGTGCGTGAATAGTTGATCTATGGTAGGGCATCGAATCGCATTGTGTTCATCAATGATCTACTATCCTTTCAGAGGTTTATATTTACAAAAATATAAAAATCTAATAGGACCGAAGTGGTGTAATTGGTAAACACCCTGGACTAGAAATCCAGAAATGTGGGTTCGAATCCCGCCTATGGTTCAATCTTTTACGTTTATTCATCTTTATAATCCTATGTTAAATTATCTAAGTTATCTTCATAATTCAGAAAATTTAATTCTATATCTCTTAAGTTACATACACGATAGTGGCCAATTAGGCAAAGAAACTTTAAACTTGTTTATAATTAACCAGAACAATTCTCAGTCAGTTCTATTGAAATATATAAGAACCAGGATGCTGTCATTTGAATAAGAACTGTCAAGTAACTGCCAACCATAGCAGTACTAACCTACAATCCTTACTTCAAAAAACGACTGAACTTTAGATGAATGTGCGTGAATAGTTGATCTATGGTAGGGCATCGAATCGCATTGTGTTCATCAATGATCTACTATCCTTTCAGAGGTTTATATTTACAAAAATATAAAAATCTAATAGGACCGAAGTGGTGTAATTGGTAAACACCCTGGACTAGAAATCCAGAAATGTGGGTTCGAATCCCGCCTATGGTTCAATCTTTTACGTTTATTCATCTTTATAATCCTATGTTAAATTATCTAAGTTATCTTCATAATTCAGAAAATTTAATTCTATATCTCTTAAGTTACATACACGATAGTGGCCAATTAGGCAAAGAAACTTTAAACTTGTTTATATATATATATATATATATTAATGTAATGTGATGTTATTGTTATTATGTCCTAGTTAATCTAGTCTTAGCATATACATCGATGTATCAATAACTACCTCGAGATACTCTGCTCTCAAGGTTAGCTTGTGCTAAGCAATATGTAACAGTAAACATTGTTTGTGGGTCAGTTATGAATTATCAACATATGCTTAATAACATTACTAATAGAAATAAGGTCGCATTCTATAATTTGGGGATTTTAGTCAATCTCGTATAGGGATGGAAGATTCCTATACTACAGCTTTTATTAATGCAAAAACCGGTCTTCTGAAGGTTCTGTTTGAAATTTTCCTAACAACACATAATTTGAATTAAGCTCATTTGAGAAAATACAAAATTATTTCTAAAATATCTTGAACTGTGTGTGTCCATGCTGTTTGTGTTGGTGTTGTTAATTTATTTAATTATTTAAAACTTTAAAAAGTTGAGAAATTATGCATGATTCCTAGAAAGCCACGTGTTTTGGTTTGACAACGTAACATTCCAAGCCCTTCCTTTCAATCTTGTTGACCGAGAGAAGTTTTGCGACATTATGTTTCTATTGCTAAAGTGATACGCCCCTAATGCAGAAGTTTCCATAAATATCATCCAATTTGTCCAAGCTGGAAGTTTGTATTTTGATTTTATCAAAGGACGTGATTCAATTATATAAACGTGCAGCTCAAGCAGAACTGAAGTAGGTAACAGGTATCTCAATATGTCGCTATACGTTGCACATGTATTTCCTCGGAACCTATTCATTAAATTCACGCACGGCAACGCTTCAAACTTTTCGTTTCCGCAAGTTTATCAACACGTGGCGCTACAATCGAATGTTCACAAATACCCTAATTGGTCACATTCTCGCTACATTGAGTTACCATAAGCCACGTGGATCTCGTATGTTATAAAAAAGTCATGTCGCTTTTCTCCTTATCAAGAAATTATACACAAGTTCCTTTTAACAGTATTTAGTCGGGTCAAATTAGACGAAACAAATATAAAAGCTGTTTTTTTGCAAAATGTTCCTGAACGGATTTACAACATTCCCGAAAAAAAACCATATGTGCTTTTCCATTTTTCAATTTATTGGCCAGTTATTGGCCAATGTTGATGGACAAAACTGTATTCGGGGGTTTTCGAGGTGACTGGTAGATGATTTAAATGACACTGATTTTGTAAACGTTGCAAATGTAGATTTAAATTTTTGTACTGATTCTAATTTTAATGATGAAATTGAGGAAAATTATGATGAAGATGAAAATCAGGAAAGTGAATAATTGATATAAATGGTTAGTCATATGGAAAAACCATTTGTAAAATATTGTAAATATAGTAATAAAAAATAATATTCTACTTATTGCAAAATTATGTATTTATATTTTTTAGGTTAGTTATTATTTAGTTAGATATCATACATACTACTCCATTATAATGAAACTATTGAATTTGGATCGTAATCAGCGACCTCGAAAAACCCCGAGTACAGTTTTCCAGGCATTTTCGTTGAAAATTGCAAAATTTCCGTGTTTTGTTCATCAACATTGGCCACTAACTGGGCAGTAAATCGAAAAATGGAAAATCCGACTTCGGAATCGCGATCAGCGACCTCGAAAACCACAGAGTATAGTTTTCTAGCCATTTGTGTTGAAAATTGCAAAATTTCCGTGTTTTGTCCATCAACATTGGCCAATAACTGGCCAATAAATTGAAAAATGGAAAAGCACATATTAATTTTTTTTCGGGAATGTTGCAAATCCGTTCAGGAACATTTTGCAAGAAACCCGAAGTCGATCGGAGTTGCCCGCAAATTTTCCCACCTTTTTTGCTATTATGACTCGACTATATTTGTCGTTTTCCCCAAAAATGGAGCAAATCGACAAATAGTTCGCAAAGGGGGCAAAAAATCCCACTCGGGCGTTTTCGAGATCGCTGATCAAGATTCCGAGGTCAGATTTCATATTTGACTATTTCCTGGGGAGTAATAGGCCTATTATTGCCCCAAAAATGAGGCAAATTTTCAAAAATTTTCAAAATTTCAAAAAAATTGCACTAGGGGACTTTTGAAGTCACTGATTCAAGATTTTACATTTACCACTTTTTGGACGATGAGTGACCAATTATTGCCTGAAAATTGGCAAATTTTCAATTGCAAATAATTAATTAATAATTTTGCTACACAGGTTCAACATTTACACCAAAAAAACACAAGATATATATCATTATAAAATACTTGAATAAAATCTCCTTGTCATAAGAATATAACATTAGTGATGTGTATAAGTGAGATCTTTTGCATGTGTACTACACATTGATGACGTTGTGTTATATCTAGTTTATTATTTTCATTGTTCGAATGTTGGATCACAGCATCAAATATAATAGTGAGTATCGTGTAGATGTTCTTTTTATACTACTAATACGAAAGTACAAAATTTTATTTCAAATAATTATTTGTGCTGTAATTTACGATCATACTGACATTTGACGGAAATGTTTATATGTTTACATTTTGCTTTTCTTTTTAGATTATTTGTTAATTGGTTCGAATTGAAGATGTTTTCTTTTACCACCATCCGTAGACATCTTCAATTCGGACCAATGCTGTTTAACATTACTTTCATTTACATCGATGTAAATATCAATAAGTAATATGTTTTGAAAATAAAATAATGTGTATTTATTATAATAACTATCGGGTTACATTCATACTCTTTACAGGGATTGTACCGCCCATTATACGTTTTTTATTATTAAATATAAAAATGTATATAATTGTTGATTGAAATGCTGACAGTTGTGAAATATACACATCACTAATTTTATATTCTTATGACAAGAATTATATTCACAATATTTAAAACCTTGCACGTAGATACGATACTAAGTACACAATGTACAATTAATAAATTCAATAAAAATACAACTTTCGTCTGCACGAGGACCGAGGATTGAGTGAATGAATAATGTCGAGTATCCGACTCAGATATGCACACGTGTGTAAGTGTATAGAGAGACTGCCTGACGCCTGACCCGAGTAGTTGCGCACGCAGCGGTATACATAATACCTAATATATATAGCTACAGCGTGACGGGACGTGAAGGACTCATGGTTTTACCCCCCATCTGAAATAGCTCAACGCGCCTAAAGAAGTTTTCACTTAAAAAACGATTGGCAATATCTCCAATAGCAACGGAGCTATTGGACTTTTTCGGGATCATCCTGTATATGTTCTCAATCTTGCATAAATCGTAGATTATGCAAAGAATCAGATACAATCATGTAATTTCGTAATCAGAGATGATGGAGATCATGAATTGATAACTAATTTCTATAAATATTCCAACATCCGATCGGCCAGGTTATGACTAGAGCAATCTGTGATGATGAAACTTTTCAAGTAGCTTTACAGATTGAAAGTAATCATATTCGGAACACAGTTCACATAGGAACAAAATAACAAGTCAAGTTCCTGGAAAATATCAAATATTATTTTGCTTGTACTAATTAGTTCGTACAGAATCTGATATTGCCAGGCTCGTATAATTCAACAATCAATATCTAATTACTGGAGTTCAATCCGCAAAAGTGAAACAAAAAAAGGGGAGTTCGGGTTATCGATATATTATATGAGAACCGATACGTAATTTACCGTACGGTTTGAAATGCTAATTTCCATTAGCCGCATCCAGAATATACTGACACTATTGTCAGACAGAAAATTCCTTTGTACAAAGCAACTGGACATTCATGCGAGCATATCGCTTAATTTGAATGTATTAATCCACACATTGTACCGGAAAACTTTATTTTGGTTTTATAACATTATAAATAAGACATAATCACCCTTATCCACTCATGATGATAATATTTACTGGTATTTACTCACACAATCGTTTAGTAGGGAGAGCAAAAATTACAAAAATAATAGACTTGTAGATATAAACATTAATGTTAATAGTAGATACCTAATTCAAGAAAAATAATACATGCTATGCTTCTGTCATTTACAGCTTACTCAAATTTTATTATATATATATATTAATATAAAAAAACCCTTATGGAGTTTTTTTATTTATTATGAATATTATTTGATTATTCTACCGGCTAGCTTTTATCTTTTAATTTTTGATTGATTGTATGTGGATTGATGTTTGATTAATGTTTAGTTTCGAATTAGTTTATCAACTTTTTAACTTGAAGTTTATCTATAGAATTATTTATATGGAATTAAACACAATGCTCGTTGAATTTTACAATATTTAATTTCTATGACTCTTTTCTTAATATCTCGGATAAATAAATTTTATGTTTCACAAGATCTATGATATAACCTAAAAATCACTTTTACAACTAATATTTGTTTATACTGTTATAATCAACAATCTTCCTTTTGCTTTACAGATAATACTGATAATATGATGTAGAAATTATAAACAAACTTACGTTTAGATAATATCCGAAAGTGTGTTTAACAATGTTGGCAATGTTCAATTTACTTCTTTTTAATTTCGTTGATTCACTTTTACACAATACTCTGCTATTTCACGATAATCACAGGTAACTAATTTTTGGTTACTTCTTCTTGAGAATCAGGAACTGTTGATAATACTTTGTTTTATTCTTTTAGATAAGATATAAAACTTTTCGATGCTTTATTGGAATTATATTGAAGAATGGCAATCGTTGGATACTTCTTATAAATTGGAGGTTATTACAACCTTTTACTTGGTTTAGATACTTGGAACACTTCTTGACTTTTAATAATTATTTACTAACTTCGGTTACTTGGAACTTATCGAAGTTTGGAACATTTGAGTTCACCGATGTTTATTTTGATAAACTTAGGTTAGAAATTTGTGAGTTGCCAGAGAAACACAGTTTCTGCTTAGATATTATAGCAACTAACTTGGCTTGTCTTTCAGATCCTTTTATAGGCCTCCAAAACCGACGCTACATTGATGTCATTTTCCACCTATTAGGTGCCTTCTTTTCATATCAAGAATGCCAAGTTAATTGTTGTGAAACTGACAGAAGTATCTCATTGTTACCAGCCTGACACTAGGAATTCGTCTCGACCAATCAGAATTTAGTATTCTATAATTTTTGAATTATTGGAGATTTTCAACTTATTTTAATTGATAGTGATTCCTTCTTTTTAAATTAATATTGCCTACATTTTTCCACACACTTTGGTATAAGATAACCTATGATTGGGTTATTATTAATATGATTATTGCCATATTTATGGTTTTCTTGACAGTTACTTATTCTTAAATCTAATACATACTATATTATATCAATAACATTCTTTCAACATTACATAACTCAAATTTACTAATCCTAACTTATATCTATAACATTCTTCAATGTTTTGTGCTATCTCATGATAGTTTTGTAATCATTTTAATTATGATTTCTTGTTTCGTTACACAGTATGTTTCTTCACTTTCACTGAAGTTCTTGTTTATCACTTCTTATTCTATTACATTGTTGTTTATTATGTTTTACATTGTTAATTTTAATATCCTAACTATTATTTAGATTTTACTATTGTTTTTAATTCCATATAAATATCTTTTTATTGATTTTTTCTGATTTTCAAAGTTCGGTAAGTTATTATTTTTAAATTTTTATTGTTTATGAAATGAAATCATAACAATATATATATATATATATATATATATATATATACAGGATGTCCTCGAACTGCGTGGCTAAAATAAAACCGAAGATTCTTTGATTCGAAAAAAATTTGATGAGTCTTTTTACTTTTGCCTCAAGTGTCTTGTTTAGCCGGTAGAGGGCTTCAAAGTTGCAAAAATAATTTTGTTTTTTCGGTATAACTTGAGAACGTGATGGAGGACTTTTACAATATTTGGCAGGTGAGTTACTGTCAATAATAGCCGTTTTTGAGTGCGGAGCATAGAGCCTTAGAGACCATAGAAATGGTTCAAACTTGAAGATGTAAGCGGATTTATTGAAGAATGATCCTGAAGTACTAGCCAGAGTTCAATACAATTTCTTGAAACGAATTAATTTGTGTATTGAGGAAAATGGGCAACATTTCGAACAATTGATGTTTTAGCGATTTCCCAAAAAGCATTTAGCATTTGTTTTTACCGAGATATTAACCATTTCAGTGTTAGTGGAATTTTGAGCCATGATTTTATAAAATGTTTACGGAAAGCAAAGTAAAAACTGACAGTTTTGAGAATGAATTCTTCAAATGCCAAAATGACATTAGAAAAGCAAAGGCAACTAAGGTATTTTAATCAAGTAAAATTAGTAAGACAAAATTGCAGAGACTCGAAAATTAATTTTTTCAAGCTAATCCGTTGATTTTATCAAAATTTTCTAAGAGTAAGAACAGTTTTCAAAGTAGATAAGCTATCTACATAAAAAATATCGAGTGAATTACATTGACCACAAAAAAGTTCTGGACACTTTTCCCGTTACATCCTCAAGTTTGAGCCATTTCTGTGGTCTCTAAGGCTCTGTGCTCCACTTTCAAAAATGGCCATTATTAACAGTAACTCACCTGCTTAATATTGTAAAAGTTCTTCATCACGTTCTCAAGTTATACCGAAAAGACAAAATTATTTTTGCAATTTTGAAGCCCTCTACCGGGTAAACAAGATACTTGAGGCAAAAGTAAAAAGGCTCATCAACTTTTTTTCGAATCAAAGAATCTTCGGTTTTATTTTGGCCACGCAGTTCGAGGACAACCTGTATATATATATATATATTGCTGCCCGTTCAAAGTCAATGTGGACTTTTCCTTGTCCAGGCCATAAAATTTCTGAGCCTTGGGATAGAAGTGTCCTATCACCGCAAAAAAACAATATCCGATCTTCCTGGCCGTCATCTATTAGCACAAGGTGTTGCATTGTCTCCGGGATGACGATTTCTTGCCGTTTCTTTGGTAAAGATTTAACTCCCAAAGCTTTTTGCCTGCCTCTGTAGAATCTATCTTACAGGCTCGCAAGTGTTGGTACTTCCACTACAAAGTCAAGTTCAGCGTCCTTAACTTCCATTAACTCTTGAAGGTAGATTTCAGGAATTGGTAGCAACTCCTCGCGTGCACGTTTTTTTGCTTTACGAACACATGCGTCTACAACATTTTTGGCTTCGTTCGGGACACATGTGTGGTTTTTCTGTTGAAGATTTTCATAATCCTTGGTTGTCAAAATGTTCCTGGACGTGACCAATTTGTACAGATCCAGCGTATAGTCTGGTTCTTGTTTATGCACTTTATTGAAAAACGATATCCTGAATATAAAATTGCAGGTTTATCTCCTTTAGTATCAATCACTTTAACTTCCATGATGGCGATTTAAAAAATTCGCACTGATGTTTATAACCGAAAAGCTTTTACAAAAATAATGAATATGAAAATATTGTCACCCTTAAGTATTATACCGATCATCAAATAACGGAAAACCCTAAGCATCCAGGTATGATAATGAATAAACGGCAATCAGGCAAATTACATTGAAGTATATTTTACCTGAAGATTATAGGAAATTACCAGAATTTTATAAAATTGTCTTGGTAGGTAACTACCTGTAACTACATCCCTAATCGGATTATTTGTCTACCCTCGAAATGAGAGGAATAAACTAAATAATTTTTAATCCGCCCGAAACGAGAGGGTTACAGGTAGTCCATTGAGGAGAATAATGCAAACAAGGGGTTATCCTCAGCTGGAGGTAAATCGAAATTTTGTAAATTGCTTTTTCGTTTATATATTTCCATTCCTTCTAAATTTCCTAGATATTTATCTGTACTGTCTTTTAAAAGTGATAAACCTGTTTTCAAAATATATTCGGCTATCGCTGATGTTTCACCATTATTCTTCATTATATGAGCAGAATGTTCTTTATACCAAGTTAGAATGTTCCTTCTAGTTTGACCCATATAGCATTTTGAACACGACTCATAATCGATTTCTTGAATACTGAATTTTTCAAAGTCGCCTGAAACTTTATCAAAGGAGTTGCTTAAACGGTTTTTTGGCTTGTTCATACATCTATAAACTGGGTGTATATCCAATTTAGAAAACAAATTATGACATTTATTAATTAATGATGAATGATAAGTGGAATGTTCGAATTTTATTATACTATTTTAAGGTAATAATTATACAGGGTTCCCCATAATAGACTACCCATTTTAATATTTGAATTAAAATTTTTTTAGTTAACAAAACAAACTTTTTATTTTACTAAATTCAGCTAACTCTTTGGGATTTATGATAACTTATAAATATTTGGCTAATTTAATTCTAACTTTTGAAAATCACTTCTTCTAAATGACCTCCACCAACTTCAACACATTTTTCAATATTAGATAAAAATGGTTCGTTACACGGCGTAGCAAGCCTTCGTCTATTCCTTCAACTCCTTCACGAATTTTGACTTTCAGCTCCTCGATTGTACCTGGACGACTTCGCAAACACTTTGGTTTCTAAATATCCTCACAGGAAAAAATCGGGTGTCGTTAAGTCGGGGGACCTCGAAGGCCAAGGCAAATTTCCGAATCGAGAAATGAGTCGGCCATTAAACATTTCTCGCATTGCCCTCATTGAGTTTCTGGCGGTATGAGCTGTTGCCCCATCTTGTTGGAATAGTAAGGCATTGTTTAGTAATCCTCGTCTATTTAATTCTGGAATGAGAAATGTCTCTAGCATATTAACGTAGCGCTCGGATGTTACTGTTACAGCGCGTTTATTTTCATCCTCAAAAAAATAAGGGCCAATAATACCAAAAGATCCTACTCCAAAACACACAACAACTTTTGGATTATGGAGGTTCTGTGTAAAGATTTCACGAGGATTTTCATTTGACCAGTATCTGAAAGTCTGTTTATTAACCATACCGTTCAAATAAAAATTTACTTCGTCGGTCATTAGGAGACTGTGAATTGTTCCTTGATGTAAATCCAAAAATTCTTGACAAAATGCTAACATTGCTTCTTTATCTTGATGGCTAAGGTGCTGTGCCATTTGGTATTCATAGGGATGAAATTTTAAATCCCTTTGAAGAATTCGATCTAAGCTTCACTTAGATATTCCTAGGATAAGGGTTTGTCGATTAGCAGACCTTTTAGGACTTCTCGTAAACGCAATTCTAACTCGTTCAATATTTTCTGGTGTACGAACTGTTCTTCGACGTCCAGGCTTCTTCAAATTTTGTACAGAACCATTTTCACGCCAATGACGAACCCATAACTTAACAGTTTTACGATTTGGCGCGTGATCCCTATTGTTGTTATTAAACTGACGCCGGAATGCACGCCTAACTTCTTCTTCTGAATTGCTTCTTATGTAAGTTGTTGGACTGAGTAATCCATGAAAGTCCAAACGGATGTTGAAATAATATCTCAAAGCAAAAAAATTAAATGATTATTGATGAAAACTAACAAACTTCTCGTAGAAAAATGGCGTTCCACGAAATTATTAATTTAAAATTTATTTGTGACAGGCGCCTACTTGATTAATAATTTACTTAAATCCCAAAGACTACAGAAGATAATTCCACAGAGAACAATCTATTTAGTTATCTCGTAGGGAATTTATTAATAATATAAAATGGGTAGTCTATTATGGGGAATCCAGTATATATACACATAAATTAATGTTATTATTACATGATTTCTACTGAAACTTTGTACATGCTTGTAAATTATGCACTCAAACGTTGTACAAAAGGTGTAAATTCTGGTGACCAGTTTTACAAAATGTATCTACCGAAGCTTATTTTCTTTTTGATTTGGCGCTTTTAATACACTTGGTAGCAGTGATATGATACATGAGGATGCGGCTCTGTGGTGTCTTGCGAGGGTAAGACGTAATGTAAACTCTCTGTAAGGGGCTGCAGGTTACAAGTTCTTCGTCTTCTTCTACAGTGTATGTACACTATATCAATACCGAGCAAGTGTATTTTCTTTGAGGGGACAACGAGAATACCAGTCAATCTGGGCACCAGGTACCTCGGACACCGATTCTGTCGCGATATTCGTGGTCAGCGACTCCAAAAACCCCCGAGCACGGTCGTCTATACCAGTGGCGGCTCCTCGAAGGAGGCTAAGGAGGCTCAGCCTCCTCACCAATTTATCTTAATGATCATTCCCCATTTTATTTCCTGTTTCTCTGATAATTCTTTAAATTTTACAATTAATTCCCCGTTCTCAGTAGTTATTTTTTATCTGGCAACAGTGACCAGAGGCTAGATTCTCTATATATCTCAAACGCTTAATACGCGTGGTCAACACAGTTGCCGTTTTTCCAACCAGTTCAATTCACAAATAGGGTAAAACAGCGAATGTGGCAACAGCCTATGGAGGCTAGCTTCTCGTACGCTCCCGGCGCAACGAGGTATAGACCTCGAAGCCCGGCGGTCTTATAAAATACGATTACTTGCCGCGGCTGCAAACTTCGACACCTGCTCTGGCAGTTGTTGTTTTTGTTTCGTGAAGCGATGTAAGGTTAAGTTATAATTTATCTGTTCGGTCGTTCGGTGAGTTATTAACAAAGAGTTCTTTGGTTATTAAACGTTAAACTGAGTAGTGATTTAGTTGCTGATAAGATTAGTGATGACAGGTATGTTTCAAAATCGATGATTTGATACTGATAATTGTAAAAAATATTTAAGGTTAACGGGTACACAATAAATTATATTGCTGGTATTGCTTGCTATTTACATCTGATACAACTTCATGTTGGGGGCACTTGGGTTATGATGATTTGAAGAATTCAGCTCGTGGTATAGACAGACATGAAAAATTGCAGGAACATATTACATAGAGTATTAAGTTTAAATTAACGGGTAAACAGAATATTGTTAAAGGGGGAAAACATAATTTGGTAGAAAAGAAACTACATTATAAACAACTTTTTTTATGAAATTTTAGATACTATTAAAGGTCAAATTGAGATTCGATTTTCCGATTTACATGAATTGAAGTTTTTTGTATAACTTAGGTCTAAAATATAATTTTTTTGATAAAATAGCACTGCACAATGAATTATGCGTTATATACTCGAATAAAGATATTTTAGGCCAGTACGACATTCACGCCGATATGATAAAATATATGATAGACAATGATTTGCATCAAGTTTTACCTCAGTTTTATAAACTACTTTGTTTGACAGTCACCATTCCTGTCACGTCGGCATCGGTGGAGGATCATTTTCTACTCTCAAACGAATTAAAACTTACATGCGAAATACAATGGGCCAAAATCGTTTATACAATGTTAGTTTGATATCTATTGAAAAAGATTTAGTAAAACACAAAATGATAATTTTTTGATAATATTATTGATCATTTTTCGCAAACTAAAGACCGTAGAATTCCGTTAATATATAAAAAAAGTTAATAAAATTAATTAAAAAAAAACAAAATATGAAAAATTCCAAAAAAATAAAAGACAAAAAACCAACAAAAAAATGTTTTGCCAAGAGAAACTCTATACCTCCACGTTGGTTCTTGCTGGGTAACAATTAATTTTGTCACTGAAGTAGCTGGTACGGTCGCTGTGCAAAGGTTAAAAGGCTGTGAATAGAGTATATTTTTACAAAAACGTTTTATGTCCAGCCTCCTCTCTCGAAAATTCACGAGCCGCCACTGTTCTACACACATCTAACAATCAATTCCAAACTGTCTTATATTGTGCAAATTGATCCTTATGTCACAACAAAGGGAATGAATTGATGTGATCGATTTTAAATCAAACTTCGACTAAACTTGTTCGAGAAGTTAAGCCGCATCATCTTTGCTTTTACTTTCATGTCAATAATAGCCTTCTTTTACTACTTATATTGCACAATATCGCTCCGTTCCCCGAGTGGCTTGTTTAATAAAATACTCTTGTCGGATAGCTAGAGAGTGATTGAACGAAAATATACAGTTTCTGAAGACAGCTATTTGATAGAATGCATACCGCAGGAATCCAATTTATATCAATGGAGCGTATTATTTCCTAATTCTGCGAATTTCCCAGCTGAGAACGAAATAGTTACTTCAACATGCCAGACGTGAACCTTAGCTTCAGTTTAAGCATGGTATTAAAATTAAATAGCTTTATTTTACGGTAGCATACGCCTTTATTAATGTATTGGATTAGTTTTATTTTCTTTAATCGGAAGTTTCCGAGAATATTTACTTGCTCGGTGTTCAATAACAAAACGAGATGCTTACTTCCATTATACAGGATGTTCATGAACTCTTCACAAATGCGATCAGGGTAATTCTAGAGCTCATTTCACACTTCATCCAGAAATGCTTCCTAAGGGAGCTACAACCCTATGAAGGGTGAAACCTGTGGCTCGATTCTTGTAAATATCTTCAAATCATTTCAAGATAGAATTATTCGATTCAAAATGGTAAAGAAGCTTACAATTTTTCAACTATGCAACAAAAATATTAATTTATATCAGGATCGCTTAAATCGGAGGGGGGTGGTTGTAGGTGGAAAAGTACCGTAGGTTACACTTGTTCTGGCCTTAGGACGAAGGCTTTCCTGACTTCCTTACGTTAAGCTATCATTACAGGTGCCCAGAGTGTGTGCCACATCATGGCATGTTATTTCAATTATTCATTCGTAACTACCGGAATATCAAAAATTATCTTGGTCAAGGGTGGTTGTGGAATCTAAAACGTTTGTCTTACTTTACGTTTGAAATAATTATGTCACTGTCACACTGACATCATCAATAACCTACAAATGTCATACTTATTTATTTCAGTTGTGAAACAATAATGAACTACAAATTAAAAATTATCTTGTTCAAAGGTGGTTGTGGAATGTAAAACGAAATGTTAACTTGGAACCTTTTATAAGGTCGCAATAGTCACAAACGGGGTCGAAAACTGTTTTAAATTGGTTAATTTTCGATAAATCGAATGACGTTCACGTGAGGAGCGCGTAGCTCGCGAGTTAGAGAAGTGCAAATCTTCGGAACATAGAACGTCTTCACGAGGACTTTTCGCATGCGGTTTTCGCTCCATGTCGTTAGTTTATGAACGGGGCCAACTAAATAGCATGGTCTCGGGCCCCAAAATGGCGATTAAATAGGAAAATCTAATCAAAATAGAAACAGGTACTCTCAGGTCTCAGCTACGCGCGTCTAACGTACGACGTATCAAAGGGAATTTTCTAGCTACTAAAATATACCCAAAAGCGGTTAAAAGCTAGCGGCTTATAGACGAAAACACATTATTACAACTGGCGCCAGCCGCACGGGGCATCAAACGGCCCCGAATTGACAAGATCGAGGTAAAAAGTATACATTCTAACTGACGCGTAGCGAACTCCTCGAGGCATATGTCAAAATGATTACGTTCGTAGCGAATTACATAGGACGTCCGGCGTTCATGCAATTGTATTTTCATACAATTCGAACCTTCTAATTTCGATAGACCACGTGAAAATCCCGGAGTCTAAAGCGCTAGAGACTTCTGAGTGTTATAACATTCGTATAAAATTGCGAAATTTCTCACTTTGAGAAACTTCAAATTAATTAATTTGACACAAGTTTTGATAACGTAAAGTAAGACACACGTTTCAGATTCCATAACCACCCTTGACCAAGATAATTTTTGATATCCCGGTAGATGAACAAAGAATTTCATCTCCTCACCGAACACTTCATCAACTTCAGGTTCCAATTGGTCAATTTTCGTCGGACTGTTATAGATTGTTATATTTTATCTTTGAATTTGGTATACTGATTGTTAGCTCAAAAAAAGAACAATTGAATCCGTTTTTTGCAAGAAAAAAGTCTAAATTTTGGTAAATTCCATCAATTTCTGGTTCTAATTGGCCAATTTCCGGGCGATTATGAATGATCTCGTTATCTTTCAATTTAGTATAGAGATTGATAGCTCAAAAAACTAATTGAGTTTATTTTTTGCAAGAAAATGGTCTAAATTATGATAAATTCCATCAACTTCTGGTTCTAGTTGGTCAACTTCCTGGCGGTTATGAATGACATTGTCATCTTTGGATTCGGTATAGTGATTCCTAGCTCAAAAAAAAAACAATTGAGTCCATTTTTTCCAAGAAAAAGGTATAAATTATGTTAAATATCAACTTCCGGTCCCAATTGGCCTACTTCTAGGTGATGATTAATTATTTTGTTATTTTTGACTTCGGGATAGTAATTAGAGACCCCACAAACCCCCGAGTGGGCGGTTCTCAAAATAACAATTTTTTTGGGATCTGGAAAATTTGATAATTTAAATTGTTCATAAACGGTCAATTTGTTAATAAAACAATTGTTAGGCCAATTTCCCATGGTGAGACTGGGTGACCAATGATTTTTAAGACATCAAAAATATTTTGCAACAAGTTTCAGAGAAAGATCAACTGTACAAAGATATTCCGAAATAAAATCTTCAAATGACTGTACTAATGCTATGGTTTATCAAATATGTTTTTGTGGTATTCGTCGCGAGCAACTGTTTAGAATCCAGCTTGCCTATTGGAAAATCCTTTACCTATATTTGGATTCTACCTTTTAAAAGATTTCATATATTCTCGCAACGTGGGTTCGTTTGATGAAATCGCGTTTTCGTTATCCTTTCGGTAAAATCAACAAAATAAAATACGTTCAAAGCGATATATCGAATCATCAATATTTTGTTCACTAGCTCTCGGGCTATTAACGCAACCGAAGCTTTTAGCAGCTTGCCGTAGCGGTCTCACGAAGTAGGTTACAGAAACTAATTTCCTGATAATAGTGGAGGTTTCTGGCGCATTAGAACAATGTGATCTAATTTAAATGTCCTATGTCCTACGCCTACGTGTAGACGCCTTCTTTTCATCGTCTCGCGTAGCAGAACACGTAGGATGGTTATTTCGTTCGCGACGGGAGACACGGCATATTAGTCGTAGTAAAGTGCAATATATCCTACATTGATATAAATTGGATTCCTTTGAGATACTTTCAATCAACCGAGCCATGTCTCTGGAAATAGTATATTTTTGTTCGACGACGATGGTGAAAGGACATTTAATAAGTAATCTGTTACAACAAGCTGGAGCGTTTTCTAGGACGCACAGCCAATATTGTTCGATATAAACGCGGAATATGAGAGGGATGTTCTTGGGGTAAGATCAAGAGACAGACGTAAGCTGATTACTGGCGGAGAGAAATTAGGGGGATTTGTGCTTTGGAATGATATTGCGACTTTCCCTTGAACTGTATTAAAATACCCCAAAGGTCTTACTAATTGAATGTTGGAAGAAATATGAATAGAAGAAAGTGTGTATTAAACCTACCTATATTCTGGTTTAGATTATGGGTGTTATTCCTACCACGCTTTAACGAACAATTAGACTGTATTGAGTGATCCGAATTGATAGGAAACGGCAATTTCCAGAGGAGCTAGAAAAAACTAACCTACATGTTACGAGCTCAATTTTTGTGAGAAAGTGAATACCGAAAACCGCATATCGATATATTGCACTGTTTCAATTTTGCGCATTTTTGACTATTGAACCACTTATGGATGATTTGCCAATACTGCAAATTGAAAATGTATACTTTCAACAAGACGGGGCGCCATGTCATAACGCACATATTATAACGACGTTTTTAACCAACAATTTGGGGCAATTGGCTTGGAAACCAGAGCTTTGTTTATTGGCTGGCAAGGATTCACCGATTTACGCCGTAAGATTTTTATCTCTGGGGAAGGATAAAGGACCTCACATATAAACGCCATCAACATTCTCTAGAAGCGTTGGAAGCAGCAATGCGACTTGCTTTTAAATCAATACCTGCATTTTAGAAATAAATAATGCTGTTAATCATGGCAGGAAGCGAAGTTATTTATCCTTCGATTTAAATGTGCTCAATTTGAACACATGTTGTAATAATAATTACATGCTGTCATAATTTAGTTTCAATGTTATAGTGTTTGGTCTTGTTATTTTGTATTGTTTAATTTAATTTTTCTGGTTTTTAATCAAGTTTGTTCTAAATTCATCCATCAATCAAATTCACCAATAAATCACTGAAAGTAGGCAATAATTACTTTATATAAGGTTATTTTGTTTTATCTTTCAAGCATGGCACCCCAGATTTACAAAATTCATCTTTAGTATTTTAAAAACAGCAATAAAAAACAAGTTTAAAAAGAAAAGTAGCAAGTAAATATAATTTATTTCAAATACAGGATGGTTCATAAGAAAAAATAAAAGTTTATGTCATAGATTCAAAACCATTTTTTTAATGAAAAAACTGGAGATACCATTGAATTCCTTTTAAATAA
This sequence comes from Endomychus coccineus, assembly GCA_958510875.1. Taxonomy (NCBI): domain Eukaryota; kingdom Metazoa; phylum Arthropoda; class Insecta; order Coleoptera; family Endomychidae; genus Endomychus; species Endomychus coccineus. The sequence continues at coordinate 17,035,020 of OY294070.1, forward strand.
GTTACGGAGATGAGTGAAAAATGCACAAAATTGAAAACCACCCTACCTTGTATCTTTTAAAGAGTTCAAGATATCGATATGCGGTTTTCGGTATTTACTCTCTAAAAATCGAGCTCGTAATATGTAGATTAGTTTTTTATATATCCTGTAGAAATTGGTGTATCCTGTCATCAGTGTCCAATTTGGACCACTCTGTACAGTTCAGTGAAGTCGACCGGAAGGGTAGGTAGGAACTGTCATAAGTCATAAGTGTCGACCATAATGATATAATTGATATTATAATAATACTTATAATGATACTACGACCAAAAAGCCGAAGCATTCTTGGATTGCTTGGATCACCTGGGCCATTGACTATGGGTTCCTGGAAAATCTTGAATAGTAGACTTCCGCGGATAGCTAATCTTGAAAAATGTCGGCTTCCGGATAGATTCCGCGTCACAATATCTCGACTTGATGCCGACGTTTCGCCAAACATTACAGGAGGCATCTTCAGGGCAGGCTTGAGGCTTGAACTGAAACTCTTCAGTTTTCATTGAGAAGCCAAGATTTTTTTCAGTTCAGTTTCAGTTCAAGCCTCAAGCTTGCCCTGAAGATGCCGCCTGTAATGGTTGGCGAGACGTCGGCATCAAGTCGAGATATTGTGATGCGGAATTCATCCGGAAGCCGAGATTTTTCCTGGAAAATGTCACATAATCGTTGCCTTTTGAGGAGTTTTTGACATTCACTTTTTTCCACCAGGTTAATATGATATTTATAAACTGGGCTGCGAATTTGGAATTTTCTATATTTGGGCCGAATTGGAGTAGTTTCATGGTCGTTTGAAATACATAAGACTAGCAGTATTTCGAATGTTCAACATTACCTCGAAAAATATATGATGATGTGGAATATTATACCGGGATATCAAAAATTATCTTGGTCAAGGGTGGTTGTGGAATCTAAAACGTGTGTCTTACTTTACGTTTGAAATAATTATGTCACTGTCATACTGACATCATCAATAACCTACAAATTTCATACCTATTTATTTCAGTTGTAAAACAATAATGAACTACAAATTAAAAATTATCTTGGTCAAGGGTGGTTGTGGAATGTCAAACGGAATGTTAACTTTGAAACTTTTACAAGGTCGCAATAGCCACAAACGTAGTCGAAAACTGTTTTAAATTGGTTAATTTTCGATAAAGCAAATGACGTTCACGTGAGGAGCGTGTAGCTCGTGAGTTAGAAAAGTGCAAATCTTCGGAACATAGAACGTCTTTACGAGGACTTTTCGCATGCGGTTTTCGCTCCATGTCGTTAGTCTATGAACGGGGCCAACTAGATAGCATAGTCTCGGGCCCCAAAATGTCGATTAAATAGGAAAATTTAATTAAAATAGAAACAGGTACTCTCAGGTCTCAGCTACTCGCGTCTAACGTGCGACGTACCAAAGGGAATTTTCTAGCTTCTGAAATATACCCAAAAGCGGTTAAAAGCTAGCGGCCTATAGCCGAAAACACTTCATTACAACTGGTGCCAGCCGTACGGGGCATAAAATGAATTGACAAGATCGAGGTAAAAAGTATAAACTCTAATTGACGCGTAGCGAGCTCCTCGAGGCATATGTCAAAATGATTACGTTCGTAGCTAATTACATGACGTCTGGCGTTCATGCAATTGTGTTTTTATACAATTCGAACCTTCTAATTTCTATAGGCTTCGTGAAAATCCCGGAGTCTAAAGCGCTAGAGACTTCTGAGTGTTATAACATTCGTATAAAATTGCGAAATTTCTCACTTTTAGAAACTTCAAATTAATTATGACATATTTATTTCAAACGTAAAGTAAGACACACGTTTTAGATTCCACAACCACCTTTGACCAAGATAATTTTTGATATCCCGGTATTAAATGAATCGATTCTTATATATTATATCTATACTTGATGAGCTCGAAACTGTAGTAGCGATTCTTCGATGGATTGTGAGCATAGATCATAATCAACATTTTTAATTATTAGTATAAATTCTGATCACAATTTTCATTTTGAAATGTTGGGAAAGCATACCTTTCTATACTGTCTTAAGAGTATTCAATGTTAGCAATAATTCCAGTTGCACGATTGAAAAGTTGGAGATAAGCTAGAAAACCGTATTTTATATGAACTTATGAATTAATTTTGGCGATCTTATTTTGATAATCCTAAGATCATCTCAAAGTTATCAAACAGCTTTTATTATACACTGTTGGTCTTAAAGACAGACAGACATGTGCTTATGGAGGGGGTAGAAATTGGAAAAAAATTAATTGTATTCAAGGGGAACGAAAGCTTGAAAATGAACTAGTGTTTGCTATCATTGACTAAACTCAACCTTCGACAGGATCAATTAGAATATGCTCTGCCAAATCACAATATTTACACAAGAATGAAATTTAAATAGGGCCTGTATAACATATTCATTGAATACCTTGAGGGCTACTTTAACATTTTAATGTTCCAAATTTGTTGGATACAGTGCCATCAAATTCAAAGAATGTCCAAATTTTAACAATTTATCATGTTCTAGTTCCTGCAAAGTTATGATACTGCAGAGTTCGAATGGGTTTTGTTAGCCACTCATTCCTCATACATCCTTTGAGAATGTGAACCGAAATGAATAGGTTGACTTATGGTCTTGAATTATCAACTGGATGAAGATACATGATAGTCTATTTGTTATGTTTAGAAAAATTGTTCATGGCTTTGTTATTGTGTGCATCATTGTCACATATAATACAGAATATTTTGCATCCAATTTGTCCTAATATCAAAATATTGACCTCATGAACATTAACAGTTTGTGGATCATCCTGTACGTCCGACGACACCATTAGCACATCTGAATTTCTCAAAACACAATCATCAAACGTATCTGAAATACAAAATCCGATACGGACAATTGGTTGATAGAGACACGCGATATGATCATTATTGATTTCGCTACTACCATTGATACAATAACTGAATATTCCAATCAAAATCACCTAGTTTACACGAAATAGCATTGTAGATCGACATGCAGCAGATGGTTTGTATGTGGTAGTGGGGATAGTGAGGTAAATATTGTTATCAGTTTAACGCTCACATGAACTGATAATTATATTTGCATGAACACATATACTGAACCAACAGGTTAATCAAGCCTTCGAACAACAGGAATTATCCTTCAGGGTAAATATGACTATCAACTGGAGGGTCTATTTTATTGATTAATATGCTAACGTATGTTGAGATAAGTTTGTACATGTTACTCTACGATCGCATCAGTTCATTACTATGTGATAACAAAAGAAAACCTATTAGTAGTAACCTCACCACTATGAAGGGAAATCGTCAGGAAATGATAAGAATGAAAAAGACTTCGGTAACAGATCAAAGAAAAGTTGATCTAAATCATGACTCACGAAAACTCTCTGAAAATTCTGCTTGGCATATTATCAACACAACGGCGGGGTCATATTCAGAGCAGCAACTACCGGAATAAAGGCAGTGAACTATAGAGTGTGAAATTTTTACACAATAAATACCACCACAGCGAAAAACGGCGAAACGTGGCATCAATTTGTTATACTTTGACGCGCAATTCATCTAGAAGCGAAAAAACCGACCATGAAATTATTTATAGAACAGGGAGAGATCGCCCACTTTGCTACGATGTGCTAGAAAGACCGATGAATATGTAAGTGTAACATTACCAATCAAACGAATAGCTCTCTTCTGAAAATAATCAAAAATTTTTGGGAGCTGAACTTGTGCAAAGCACTCCGGGACAGATAGAATATGTCATGGATCATGAGAAGCTGCTGGGTAAAGTTTCTCTTGGCATAGAATAGAGAACTGACCTTCTCTGAAGCTTGTCTCGAAACCTCACATGATACTACTAGATTACAGAGCCCTATTTCAAAATTCTTGCCCGGATCCTTATTTATTGCATCTGTTGGAAAACGGCACTTTTTCCATAAAGAGTATACCATGCTAATTTAATCATTCAAGAACGAATGATTGTAGCAATTTCACTAGTCAACATTTCAAAACGTCAGAAAAGAGCTGTTCGTGTGTTTGGTGATGTCACACATCTCTCTGGAAGATCGTAGAAAGGTGGGAGATCTGTTCCTTTTGTATAGATATTCCCAAGGGCGGTTCTCATCAGAAATTTCGTCTGGTACTCCACCTCAAGAGATTCCAGAAATGCGGATCAGACGAGCGCAAGCTGGTCACCCGTTCATTATCAAGCTTGAGATCTGCCGAAATCCTTTCTACCAGACTTCATTCTTCCATCGAACCCAGTAGCTTAGGAAGTCTTTGTCTAGTGAGGTCTTTCTCAATGCCTACAGACTTTTAAGAAAAATTCCAGTCTCTCTACCCCTGGCCATAGGCGTAGTGACCAATTTTATTTGGGGACAAGAGACATCTTCACAGTCAAAACTTGGGCAGTCTCACCTATTCTTAAAGACTATTTTAAAATGAAAATTTTCTTATTCAGGTTAGGCTCAATCCAACTAAAAACTATAGATCAATAATAAGGCATTGTGCGCTGAAAGGTATTTTTAAGATAGTAACATTTGAAATTGGTGCTGATACAATTAGTGTTAAGATATCCCATTTCAGACATTGATACGTCTTCTAATGATGGTCGTGAGACCGAAACGTAAGTAAAGACAAAAATAATAAGCATTAGTGTTACTGTGACCTATTTCTTGAGAGTTTATATATAATCTGAACATTATAGCTTTTCTTCTAGTGTAGTAAAAAATAAACAAAAATTAAGAATGATTATATACTTTAAAATGTAACCAGTTCTAATTATGATTGGTGACAGTTGAAACAATTTCGAAAGGAAAGCCCTCATACGAGACAACTACCCTAAAGGTAATTCGCATCTTTCGACTTGTTCGTGAAGTAATATTATTACGAAACCAGATAACAACAGTAATGTCGCTGTTATTTATAGTCCTAGAACAATAAACGGTCACCCTTTAGAAGTTTCATTAAGATATATAAACAACTCACTTAGCACGTAGAGCTAATTGCCGATCGTTTGGACAAACAAATCTGCTGGTTGAGCCACTAGTTCCACAATCCACCATAACGCCCTACGTTTGTTTTCGAGGAAAACGTGTTGCTCGTATATGTTGCGTAGCGACGTGTCTCGTACAGGAACTGTTGCAGATTTTATTGACAGGTGTTTACTGTGTCACTATTGATGTTCACAACCATCATCATACTCTCTGAAATGAATACAACAGTTCAATAAGATCGTAGAATCTGATAAACACGTACATGTTGTATAGGGGTTCCAGGGAAATAAACCTTAGACGGTGTCGATAAATAAAATCGTTCGAATTGTATCAATCAAAGAACTGTTGATTTTGAAGCCAATTCAAAAGTTACGTATAATGGACGTCATCTATTGCATCAATTTTCGATTTTTTGTTGCAATTCCAGATAACAAATCACCAGTGGTATTATCAGCCGTTTGAAAAGCAATCGAAGTGTAATTTTTTTATGACGCAACTAATTTGCAACAAAAACAGTATTCTATTTTCAGATAATATTTTTTCCTCAGTGGTAATGCCAACTTTACTGAGAAATTTGCAAGACCAGAAGCTGAAGAAAATCCTTATTAATACAATATTCAATTTTTCAAAAATCATTTTTTTCCATTGGCCCCGCCAAACTTGGCTGTGACTTGGCATTACGAGCCATTCTCTAATAACAAATTGTTTTAAATAATTTGTTATAAATTAATAATGAAAAAATGTAACTTCCTGAAATTTTGCACATATCTTTTTCTTTGTATTCTTCAAAAATACATTATTCGATAAAACGTACGCCACTATTTTTTTTAGAACATCAACTGCAGAGAGGATTTGCCATTCAGCTTAGAACCTTTTTGTATTCTACAATTTTTTGATAACTCAACTCAAAACTTTAAAAAGCATTATCACTAATAAATTTTTTTCGTATTACAGAAACCATGCTTTTTTTTTACAGCGCGCCAATTTTTCTTTTCACACATGTTTTAGGTTTTTTATTTTCATTATTAATTTCGGTTATAAAAAAAATAAATAATAAAAACGTAGTAGATAAACAAATCCAAACAACCACCTAAGTTTTACTTCTAAATCAACCCACACTGTAAAAGATCACAAGGTATCTGTGATTAGCCTTTGACAGTTTGCAATTTGCATTTTGGCTTAGCTTGTTACTGTCAATCGATGAGTGATCTGTGTTATAGGAAAATAAGTTACGTTTGAATTATGAAAATTGTGCACGTAAGTTTAAATATTGAAATGCTTTTTCGTTTTTCTAATCAAGAATATGCTGACATGCATTACGTTTACGGATTTTGAGACGGAAACTCGGCCGCTGCAGCTCGATAATACCGCTTGCAATTTCCAAATAGGCGACAGCCACAACATAATGTATTTGCAAATGTGCACCGTCAATTTGTTACTCAAGGATTGAAATTTACACCTAGAAATTCCAATCAATGTATCGCCAACGAGGTAATAAGAAACAATAGCATCTTGCTTGGATTTGACAGAGATCCTAGAACAAGTCAGAGAATTCCAAAAACCACTATTTTACGAAATGCATTCAGAGGATGAAAATAGCAGAATGAGATTTTGTCAATGGATTTTCGATGCTGATCAAAATGATGAGAATTTCATCAACAATATTTTATGGACAGGCAAGTCATGTTTTACTCGAAGAGGGATAGTTAACTTTCACAATCAACATATGTGAGCAAAAAAAACAAAACGAGTTTAGTATTAATGTTCGGATCGGAATTTACAATGGTGATCTCTTTGGCTTCTTAGAGCTTTCGGAGACAGATTTCAGGAGGCTACCTTTTTTCATTATTAATTAATAGCAAATTATTCAAAATAATTCATTTTCTTTAACACCCTGTACGTCAAAAAGGAAACAAAATTCTACCATAGCTTATTATACAAACTACCTTTATTTTTTGATAAAGTATTGGCTGGTGAAATCCTGATAATATAAACTGGACCATCTTGTATATTTATTTATATTACTTTTAGATAAAGGATTAACTTGGAGGAAACATTGTGATCAAGTTGCTTCCTCAGTTGCTAAAGAAATTTACGAGCTAAGAAACTTAAACGAAAAAGTGTATCTGTTAATGTAATGCCCACAACACTTATTTTGGTGTAATACACTAGAAAATTAGTTTTCGCATTTTAGTCTGGGATAACACAGCAAATAAGTCTCATGTTTTCAAGATTCAGCGTAAAGTAATTAGGATTATAAAAAACCTACCTTACCGACAAGACTGTAAGCATGCCTTCAAGGACCTAAAAGTTATGTCTCTCCCTTGCATTTACATTCAACATTGACTATTATATGTTAAATCTCATATTGACGAATATTCTACTCGATGTGATATGCACTGTGTCAACATTAGACTGAAATATAATTTACATATTAATTATCACCGCATAAAACGTAGCAGAAATAGCGTTAAATACTGGGGTCCAACTTTTTTCAATAAACTACCATTACTGATTAGAGTGCTCCCACTCGCGAATTTTTCAAGTGAAAATTTCCTTATTGAACATTGTTTTTACACTTTTAAAAAGTTTTTAGATTTTAAGTTCTGATTTATTAGTATTAAATTTTTATTCTTCTTTGTTCTATCATAATTTGTTTTTTTTTGTCTCTCTTATCTTGACGGATGTAAGCCAATACTTGATATTTAGGATGAATAAATTATTCTCTTCTATTCTATTCTACTCAATTAATTACCAAATCAAGCGACAATCAATAAAATATTCAATTCCAAAAATTAATTTTCTTCCCAGTGGTCATACCAACTACTACTGGGAAATAAAAAGTTTTTAATGCAACAAAGATGCGACTATTGATACAACAATGAATTTTCAACTAACAATTTTTTCCCAGTGGTAATGCCAAGCTTACTATCAAGTTGACATTACCAGCAGTTAAAAAAATTGAATTTCTCCAAATTTGTTTATTGTGCAATCATTTTGTAAAAATAAGCCACAATTGGAACGATATTTCATTTAGGTTAATTCGAGTTAGGATATTCCTTCTAATTTGATCCACATAGTATTTTTTATTTATATAAATGTTGCCCATAAACCTATCACTGTATTGGTAAATGTCATTTAGTTTTAAATTATTATGACATTTCTTCATTCTCTGACAATCGTATAATCAGCCATGGCCAACTAGATTTATCAAACTCAAAAACGCCCGCTTAACAAAAGTGGAAAACTAAGATTTTGTAAATAAATCGAAAACGATAATATTTAGGTATAGGGAACAAAACACAAAGTTGCCCTAATTTTTTGTGCTACTATAAAATAAATGGGGGTTTCCATTTGAAAATTTTTTGAATTAATATTTCAATAATTTTCTGTGAGTATTTCCTTTCACTATATCTTGGACTACAAAATGCCAAAAGCGCGTTACGAAATATGCAGCTGCTATGAAAAAACGCATCTGTAATTTTTTTTCTAAAACTGCAAATATCTCAAAAATGATTGAATTTAAGTAGAGAACATGATAGATGAAATGTACCTAGAATTATCTGCAGAATCCAAAAATGCAATAAATTATAGGGTGTTCCATTCAAAATAAGGTATAACCGTAAGTGCGGCATTTTAAAAATAATTTAGATGAATATGACTCATTCATCTTAAAAATAATTTAGATGAATATGACTCATTGACTTTGGTCAGCTGCCAAATTTCCAAAAAAAAATTATATTCACTTATTGACATATAGATTGGTACAATTCGTAATATATACAGGTTACACCATTACTGTAATACTGTTGTATTACAGTAATGAGCAATATCTAGATTATCTAGAAGGAATAAAAATGTATAAACAATTCAATGAATTCAGATCAACTTCCAGCAGATTGGTGCTAAGTCAGATCCCTGTGGAACACCAGAGTTGATAGCCATTGTATCGGAAGATACTCCGTCATTCATCACATGGAGTGATCTATCTGAAAGAAAAGAAGGCTTTGATGCCAGACTCTGGCAAATGCTTTCGAGATATCCAATCCTAACAGCAAGAGGTTCCTCACGTTTTCCAATAGATTTCTGCCATACATCTGTTTCGTAGGCAAGAAGGTCTCCTGTTGATCTCTGCTGAGGAAAGCCATATTGCCGGTCATTCACGTTTTTGGAGCTCACTACATATTCGATGAGCTCGAAGTTGATTGCTCTCTCCATCACTTTAGAGATCATAGATGTTCTTTTCCGTCTCTAGCTGTCTTCCAGCTGGAAGGAAACATACCAAGTTTGTATAAAAGGGTAAACAACCTGCAGAAAAGTGGTGTTAATTCAGGCGTACATTCCTTGAGAACGACAGGTGAAGTTTCGCCTAGCCCCATAGACTTTTTGGTATCGAGATCAAGCAGAATGCGCCTAATTGTGCGCTGACGAAAGACAATTTCAGGCATATGGCTATTGGTTGTAGCAAAATTAGGAGGCTCCTTCCCTTGTGGATCCAATGTGGAATTTGCTGCAAACATTCCATTAAAAAGGTTGGTTTTTGTTGTGGTGTAGTAGTGAGTGTGTCATAATCTTTGGTTAGGGGAAGGAATAAATTGGAAAAGAAATTACTACGAGAGCCATTCGTTCATTCTATAAGCTTTGATCTTATTTTGGCATTATGTACCTCTTTCGAAGCGTTTATTGTTTCATTTCATATATTTCTGGCTTGAACATATTCTGTCTGGTGTCTAGATTGTTTTTTACTATTAGTGCCTCTTATTCGGAATTTATATCTTCGATTATGTTTTATTCTGAATGGAGATTATTTCTCAAACTTTAATGTCCAACTAGCTTTATGTTTCGCTGGTATCCGTAAGGGTGATTGACTGGTTATGCCCACTATTTGTTATATAATTCTGTATTCCATCATTTTCAAGAATGGTATTATGACATTGGATTCTATCATCGGGCATTGTGCCTGACCGGTTGTCAATTACTATAAGCAAATTACAAATAGCTATTTGATTCACGATGCAACATTTGTTTGCAAAATATTTCCTACATGCTTTAAACTACTGGATCATTGAACAAACAATTACTTTTCAATATTTCTTTGAAAGTAGTATGTATTCATGTTCGTCTCTATCGCTTGCTCCTTGCCAATTTATATTGCAATGTTCCATTTCCTACAATGAACATGGCAGAAAATTTAAATATGAATAGTTGCATCGTGTGATAGATATTGTTGAAATATTCGTGCAAAGTAGGTCATACTGCGACCTATTTAAATCGAAACCTGGAAATATGACGTCGCGAATGGCCTCGCTTACTCATTGCATTCAATGCGGAAGTCAAGTTTATACACCATGGAACATGATTCATGAATTTGAATTAGATATATTATCTTGTGAAGCGAATCAGAATTCATCTGATTTCAAATTGTGAATCAGACGAGCATATTAACTAACACATTGTTCTTTTTAAAGTAAGAGTATCTCTGAATTGCTGAACCCACACAATTAAGGTATGAAGACGACATAAGTTATTCGAACAAAAGCATTCCATCTAGATATTCTCTTTTAACATCTGAGTACTGAGCTTTAGTCCCTGTTCAATTAGGTCTATTATGCACCTTAGGAACAAGAGTCAGCCAAAGTCGATAATACTACTGGGACTGATGTTTCTCATGATCTCTGGAGGGAGGCATGTACGCTCTGTCGAGGAGTTGCAGTCTAAGAGAAGCCCCAGTGCATTCTGCTTCTCCTCATCTACCACAATGAGAATGACTTTTAAATATAGGTGTCTGTTTAAGTGATAGTGTCCTGTCACCAGTTTTATGCCGCTTCTGCTTATGATCTCCGACACCAAAAACTTCCACATACTCGCCAGCCATATTGATTTTTTGGATTTTCACTATAAAATCATGATCTCCAACCCCAACAACCCCATTTATACCAATTTTGGATAGAATCGGTTCATAATCACAAACCTCGTCCACCATCTTGTTATTTGCTTCCTATGAAAATGCTACAATGCATTTACACTCGAATGATGGACACCTGCCAAATTTCAAGTAGATCGTTAGAAGTGGGTCAAAATTTCCTTGCAAGTTTTTACCCGAACGTTCAGATAAATAGACAAGGCAAGTTGGATAAAAGCCTGTAAAAGAGTTATCAACAATGAGTATTTATATTCTTTAATAAACTCACAAAAACATTAAAAATTGAACTATCGTTTTTAATTTTTTTTGCTCTTGTTTCTCTCTTTCATTGTTATTATTTATACTTTGACTTCACGAGAATGTTCGAAGAACATCGTGTGAGCTAGACATACGACTTTTTCTTGAAGGTTTGGAGGTTATAGGTGAAGAGAAAGACCTCATTAGGTAAAGAATTCCACAATTTCGCTGTTCGATAGAAAAATGAAGTCTGGTGTAAGAAGAAGTTCGAGCTTGACAATGAAGGGGTGACTAGTTTGAGCTCGTCAGTCAGCCTTTCTGGAATTTCTCGTGGTGGAACAACCGACCATGGCAATATCAATACAAAAGGGAGAAATCTCACACCTTTCTACGATGTTCTAGAGAGGTGTATGATTGATTGATTGATTAACAATGAAGGGGTGACTAGTTTGAGCTCATCTGGTCCGCCTATCTGGAATCTCTCGTTGTGGAACAACATACGAGATTTCTGATGAACATCGACCATGGAAATATCTATAGAAAAGAGAGAGCTCTCCCACTTTTGTACGAAGTAAGTGTGACATCTTGAATCAGACGAATAGCTCTCTTCTGGATACAATCCAAGAATTTCAGCATATGTTTGGGAGCCGAACCTCAAACATGTGATACAGTACTCCAAGACAGGTCGAATCTGTGCCGTGTATGTTATGAGGCACTGCTGGGATGTAAAGTAGCTGTTGGCACGAAATAGAAAACCAAGTTTTTGTGAAGCGGTTTTCGCAATGGACCTCACATGATCGTCCCTTGAGAGGGTGCGGTTGGGGGTGATTCCGAGCATGGATATGAAAGACTCAGGAATTGTGGGCTCTGCCTTCCTGGAGAAGATGCAAGGCTCAGTTTTGGTTGCATTAAACTCTACTAGATTAACAGATCCCCATTTCAAAATCTTTGCCAGATCTCCATTAATTTCGTTAACTTCTCTATGTCTCGCTCCTCTGGCTTCAGAAAGCGGTATGAAGTGTACAATGATGGTGTGACCAAAAGCCACATACACTCATTAGAAATTATACAAAAACGGTTTATTCATGTATTACTCAAAGAATCGTCTTATTGTACATCAGATAATTTATTCAAAAATTCAAAACTACTATTAGATGTCAGACAGCTTTTTTATTACAAAGTTTTACAAAGAGAGTACCTTAAAAAAAGATTTACAAATTTAAATATACATGAACATGATACCCGACAGAAAACAATATCCTTTACATCCTTTTGCAAATAAAACATTTGGACAGAGATCCTATACCTTTTTAGCTCCTGATTTATACAATGATTTACCACAAAATATCCTTAGTTCGAAGTATTTCAGAAGTTTTTAAATTAATTTATTCAATTACATTGTCTCTATGCATAGATTCGCTATACATTTAAAAATTGATCTGAAAAATTATTATCAAATATCAAAATAAACAAAAGAGGTTTAATTCTGTCGCAATATCAACATCTTGATTTTATTTAGTTTAATTTATTTAGGTAGGTGTGTATTTCTTGTATTTTTAGGAATACCTACATTATATTAGTTGAATACACAAATGATTCAAAACGGTACTTTTACTTCATTACGTATATTTTCAAAAAGTTTTGATTTTCAAGCTTGACTGTTTAGATATTATTATAGTCATTTCGTTGTCATAAATTGTAGTTCTAATAAATATTACTGATCTATAAATGTTACTGTAAGCGATACATATTGTAGTGAATTTTAGTATAGTTCTATTTTATAATTTCCATCACATACAAGAATTTTCTTTTGTGATTATCTGAATTTATTTATGAGGAACGTATTTATGTAATTAATAAGGCATATTTATTTGTTCATTACAAATAAATCTTATTATTGTTATTATTATTATTATCTGCAAAGCTGGCGGACACTTCCAGCAGATCGTTTATATGAAGCAGAAGAAAATTTGCTGCAAAAACAGATCCTTGTGGAACACCAGCGGTGATCTATCTATCTGAAAGAAAACTCGATAGTAAGCGACGAAGTTGAGGCGGCAAACCATATGACGGAAATCCCTCAAGAAGGCTTTGGTGTCGGACTCGTTCAAATGCGTTGGAGACATCCAATGCTACAGCTAGAGATTCCCAATGTTTTTCAATAGATTTGTGGCACACATGTGTTAGGCAAGCAGGTCTCCTGCTGACGAGAGCCATATTGCCAGTCATTCCCGATTTTAGAGCTCTTTGGGCATTGAATGAGTTCTATGTTGATTGCTTTCTCCATCACCTTAGAGACAACAGATAACAGTGCGATAGGTTTATAATTACTAGGAAGGGTCTTCTCCTTTTTTTGTAATTGGTTTGACTCTAGTTGCCTTCCAACTGGAAGGAAACATACCAAGTTTATATGAAGGGATAAGCAACCTGTTAAACTGTTGTTAATTGAGGAGCACATTCCTTGACAACGACAGGTGAAATTCCGTCTGGACCCAAAGACATTTTGGTATTGAGATCAAACAATGCGCCTAATTGTGTGCCGACGAAAGATCGATGGCAGCAATATTAGAAGGCTCTTTCTTGTAATGTAGTAATCGGTGTGCCATAATCTTTGGTCAGGGAGGGAATGAACTGGATAGGAAAATTTTACCAATCGAATTGGCGAAAGTCCAATACGAACGAGCCTATCGGGCATTCGATAAGCTTTGATCTTATTTTGGCATTAAATGCCTCTTTCGAAGCGTTCATTGTTTCATTGCACAAATTTCTGGCATCGACATATTCTTTTCTGTTCTGTTCATAGTGAAGATATAAAAGTGGTGCAATTTTCGGAGCTTGTCATCGGGAATCGTCCCGTTGTCTCGGTGGGCATGTTCGTCCCTGGTGAAATCTAAGTGAATTAAATTACGTTTCTATATACTATGGATATGAAATTTATCTAGTAAATTGAATATGATGATATATGTAAATCCTATTATTATTATTCAATATTGTTAATGTTTCTTACAAATTATTTAGGTATTGATTATCAAACATAATAATAGAATTCCCCTTTCCAACAAGTTCTGATTGAGCACTGAATACTATTTACCTGTTATATTAATAGTTTTAGAATTAAATTGCCTAACAAATATTAATCATGATATTCTGATAGTCGTAAACTCATTATAATAAACATAAGTTAAATTCAGCTTGAAATTGATTAATATTTTCCAATTTCTTTCATTACAAATCTTTTCCAGTATTGAATTTATCCCATAAAGTAATCAAGTCGCAACATCTTAAATATTTTTAACCTTCCCGCATTCATTAACATTATTCAGAATCCCAAACCTCTACTGCAAAAAATACGTCTAGCATAAGTTGTAGTTGTTCATGATAGAAAATATGGCTGCGGTAAATATCAAGAGAAAATGTGTATAGTTCTAATAATTTACTTCGAAGTCTGACATAATATATGTCGATCTTACAATCATTATTCCATCATTAAAGAAAGACTAGACAAAATCTATAATGGAACGTCATATATAAATAGCATAAACGGTGATACCATAGACCTATTATCCTAAGGATACGAAACATCTCATTCATAAAACTCCATTTGACTTGTCGCAATAATTACATGAAGTACAAAGAAAACCAACGGACCTCTTTGACGCCGAGTAATAATTACTCCTTATTGGCAAAGCTGTTACTACGATTGAAAACTAGGTATCACTTGTAAGGCAACACCGCTTCGAAATAGCTACGAGAAATACGGAAGCTGTCAAATTGCGTAGTACAGAACCAAGTCCCCATTCATAAAAGGTGCGCGGCGTTGTCTCTTTCTGAACAGATGATGCAATGGAATGGAATAGTTTTATATTTAAGAATTTAATTATTCAATAATTCGATTGCTTATTCCAGGTTACCATAAATTATGGAATATTTTTCAGAGAAAACGACATTTCAACAGTATTGCTTCTAATGTAACCAATAAATAATGCTATGCACGTTTTTATAATAGTTACAAATCTCAATCCGGCACACAGAACAACTAATCCGGCAACAGCATATTCCATAAGTCCATACTTGTAATATACAAAGGTCTGAGTGGCTCGAAATTTGGCAATATCTGATCGCGTTTAAATGTAAACAATTATGTCTCCTTAGGATAAAAAGTCTATGGGTGAAACAGATAATCTTATAACATTACCATACATTCCGGAGACCTCTAAATCTCAAATCTAAAACCTTTAATACTTAAAGATAAACAAACCCACACACTATACAAATTAAATTGTTTAGATTGCGATGGGACTTTACAGGAATGTCGAAACAATATTTACAAAAAAGAATGTGTGGTCATAAATATAGTACAAGAAACAAAAACTTAGAAAATTCCACCGCCTTTACTGAACACTGCTTTGATTATAACCATTATAACAGATGTTCAGTCATTAAGTCAGATTTATACTAATTTATTTAATTAAAATCCTTGCAAATTCCTACATACGTCTTTATAATGTTAAAAGTATATTTTACGCAGAATGCTCAAATATAAATATTTCTAAAATGGTCTTATAAAGCTTTTTCTATTACCTCATAAATCTTTAACATCTGGTTCGAAAGTAGATACTTGAGCGTTACATTCTTTGATTTCAGTCGTAAACAGACTTTGTTTGATATGAGTTCGTATATTATAAGAAAATTGCCAAGCAGTGGATTTTTGATACAAATTCCTATACTTATAACATTATTGTGTTACAGTTTTGATTGTTCGTGTTTCTGTTCGTTTCTGCGATGTGGGCATTTTTAATTGAAATTGGTGCGATAAGGACCCTTTGTACTGATACAATTAGCTTAAAGAAATCCCGTTTTAGGCATTGATGCGTCTTCTGACGATGGTCGTGGGACCAAAATGTACGTAAAGATGAAAATAATAAGCATATGTGTTAGTGTGATCTATTTCCTGAGAATTTATTTATAATTCATACTTGGGTCTAGAATCATTATTAAAGTAAAGTTATAACTACAAAACCTATCGGTAGTAATTGGAATAAGGTTTTAACGTCGGACAATTCCCTATGATTCCAGTTCTTCCCTTACACTATATAGTACGTTACTTCATGACAAAATGTAAAGAACATGGAAAACATTCCACTTCCTACTTATTTTATTAATTTTATACAGCTCTTTTAAGATTAACCTTGATTGTAAGTGAATTTTCCGGCACTACTTTTTTGTTTAGGCGGTAACTATCTTATTAGGCTTCATGATTGATTAAATTATTTCCTATACTATGATATTACTTATTCATTAAGAAGTAAGAACAAACTACTTAGTACATGGAACACGAATTGAAGTTATTATCCTCGAAACACGACTACATTAAAACTTTCTCCGTGACAATAGAATATTTTTCCTTTAAATATTTGATGAATGTTACAAATTGGGTGATCAATACTTTTTTATATTCAATTATTTATATCCTGATTATTATCACATAGGGTTAATATTAGTTAATTGATTGATGTGTCCTCGGACGAAAGCATATGCTTTTTACTATTACGGTCGTATTTCCATATTTTTCCATTTTGCTAATCCACGAGAGAAGGAAATTGAAAACAGAATTGAAATTATATTTGTTCGGTGGAAGTTGGAGATTATGATATTAGGACAATAAATCTTAGTTGTACTTAGAGCAATTAGAGACCGAGTCGCATAAACTAATCTTAGATATACAAAGTGCAGCATGGAAAAGCACTCCGGCAAAACAACGTACATAAAACAGCAGGGCCTAACTTTCCGAGTGTAATAAAAATCTAGTAGAAGATACAAGAAAAGTCTTGAAGAATTACAGAAATTCTGTATAATAGAAAATATAGATAATTTAAGCAAGTTAACCAAAACTCCCAGGTGGAAAATTCAAAACTTAAAAATCGAATCAATAAATAATGATTCTTGACCCAGATATGAATAATGTATAAATTCTCAGGAAATAGTTCACGCTAACACATATGCTTATTATTTAGCAAGGTGCAAAATAAGAAGGCGTATGCTAAATTATATTTAAATTCTCTTCATGAAAATTGCTTAAATTAGTGAATTAAAGAAGCTTGCACAAATGTAGCAGAGGTTGAAAACAAAATTAAGCGCAATAAACAATCTGAATTTTGATAGCATCTTCATCACCCAATTTTTTTAAAATCAGCAGAACAATTTCCAAAAAAATTTCAACAAAATCAAAGCCATTCAACCAAAAAAGAAACATAGTTTAATGAAGTGCGTAGCTTATGAAAAACGTGCAGCACACGTTGAGTTTCGTTCCGAAATTTGCGTTGCCTCATTATGAAAAAATGCGTATCGACAATATAATTGCTAATTTAGAATGCGGAATTGGAAATAAAAATTTAGAAGAGAAAAATTAAATTAGAAATATAATTTGTAACATCTTAAGTGATGTTACAAGAACATACTGTTGATAAATTATTCTTTGCCCCACGTTGTGGTGACAATTTGTTAATGAATAATTATTATTCTTTGTTAATAATACTCTTACTGAGTTTTTATTTATTTTATAATTATAACTTTTGATTCTACCGGCTAGCTTATTATCTTTTGATTTGATTATATTTGAAATTTTTTTAAATTAATGTTTATGAAGTTTTGAAGTTTATCTATAGGATAATTTTTATATGGAATTAAACACAATGCTCTTTGATTTCACAATATTTAATTTCTATGACTCTTATTATCTTGTTCAATTCAATTTTATGTTTACAAAATCTATGACATAACCTTAAGACACTTTTTCAACTAATATTTGTTTATATTGTTATTGTCAACAATCTTCCTTTTTCTTTACAGATAATACGGATAATATGATGTAGAAATTATAAACAAACTTACGTTTAAATAATATCCAAAAGTGTGTTTAACAATGTGGGCAATTTTCAATTTACTTCCTTTTATAATTTCGTTGATTCACCTTTTACACAACACTATTCTATTTCACGATAATCACAGGTAACTAATTTAGGTGACTTCTTCTTGAGGATCAGGAACTGTTGATAATGCTTTGTTTTATTCTTTTAGATAAGACATAAAACTTTTCGATGCTTTATTGAAATTATGTTGAAGAATGGCAATCGTTGGATACTTCTTATAAATTGGAGGTTATTACTACCTTTTATTTGGTTTAGATACTTGGGATACTCGTTGACTTTTAATAAAATTTATTAACTTTGGTTAGTTGTAACCTATCGAAAATTGGAACACTTGCGTTCTTTGATGTTTATTCTATATAAACTTAGGTTAGAAAATTTTGGTGAGTTGCCAGAGAAGAACAGTCTCTGCTTGGATATTAATGCAAACTGAATTTGGTTTTCCTTTCAGACCCTTTTATAGGCCTCCAAAACCGACGCTACTTGATGTCATTTTCTACCTATCATATGCTTTCTTTTCATATCAAGCATGCCAAGTTAATTGTTGTGAACTGACAGAAGTTCTCATTGTTACTAGACTGACACTAGAAATTCGTCTCGACCAATCAGAATTTAGTATGCTTTAATTTTTGAATTATTGGAGATTTTCAACTTATTTTAATTGATAGTGATTCCTTCTTTTTAAATTAATTTTGCCCACATTTTTACCCACACTTTGGTATAATATAACCTATGATTGGGTTATTATTAATATGATTATTCCCATATTTATGGTTTTCTTGACAGTTACTTATTCTTAAATCTAATACATATCATATTATATCAATAACATTCTTTTAATATTACATAACTCAAATATACTAATCCTAACTTATATCTATTACATTATTCAATGTTTTGTACTATCTCATGATAGTTTTGTAATCACTTTAATTATGATTTCTGCCTTCGTTACACAGTACGTTTCTTCACTTTCACTGAAGTTCTTGTTCATCACTTCTTATTCTATTACATTGTTGTTTATTATGTTTTACATTGTTAATATTAATATCCTAACTATTATTTAGCTTTTACTATTGTTTTTAATTCCATATAAATATCTTTTTTTTAATCTTTTCTGATTTTCAAAGTTCGGTAAGTTATTATTTTTAAATTTTTATTGTTTATGAAATGAAATCATAACAATACATAAAAAGAAACATACATAAAAAGAAGAAAAACAGAAAGCAGAAATAGGCATAGCAAAAAATCGTTTTAACTATCACACGAAAAAGACTGAAGAGTTCTCAGATACTAACCCTCAGCTATTAGTTTTGAACGCGGATAAATGTAATAATACCGTCATAGAATACATGCATAGAAATGCAAATGACTACGAACACAAAATAGGAAATCTATTAGTTGATGAAACAACTTATAAAAAATTAAAATCTGACCCTTCATTATCAGTACAAAATGACATGAATAAATTAATAAATAAATGGTACAAAAATAAAATAATCATATTGAATTGAAAAATAAAATGATTTGCCATATGGGCAAGTACCTTATATCTATATACCTTTAAGAACCATTGTAAATAGTGTTGGAGCGCTTACCTACAATTTATCAAAATTTGTATCAAAATGTAACTAAATTTATCAACAATATAATAGGAAAAAAATTTATAGGAAAGACTCATGGCATTTTAATGAATTTATAAAAATCAATCTGTATACGTAGATTATCGTTTAATTTCCTTGGACGTTGTTTCTTTATTTACAAATATACGATTTGGCATTGAGTAGCATCAAAAAGCGTTGAGGACAGAGATCTCACACACCTCTAGATCAATCAGAATTTATAAATGCAGTAAAGTTTTGTTTAGGATGCACTTATTTTCAATATGGTGAGCAATATTTTGGACAAATTTTCGGCACAGCAATGGGATGTCCTATTTCAGCTACTATTGCTAACCTAGTTATGGAATGCCTAGAGGAATTTGTGATAACCTCATTACATTTTCAACCCGTATTCTTTAAACGGTATGTAGATGATTGCTCAATGTGAGTTCCCAATGATAAAATTCAGTACGTGATTAATAAATTTACCAATTTCCACGGTAAATTTCAATTTAATTGTGAAATAGAAGTGAACAAAATCATAAATTTCCTAGATATGAACATTGTTGCACCTACAAGTTATAAAAAAGGGTTATAAACCATCCATCAAATCAAATTTAAAAATTGTTCGTAATACACTGGAAATGAATGGCTACCCAAAAACATTTCTCAATCCCATCATTAAAGAAAGAATAAACAAAATCTATAATGGAACGTCATATATAAATAACATAAACGGTAATATAGATAATTTTATAACATTAACATACATCCCGGAGAGAAAATTGAGAAATATTTAAAAAAAAAGTATGATATAAATGCTGCGCATAAACCTACTAACCGTGTTGGGAAATATTTTTCAAATCTAAAACCTTTATTGCTATGAGACTTATATAGGAATATCTAAGCAATGTTTACAAAAAAGAATGTATGGTCATAAGTATTTTCTATTACCTCATAAATATTTAACATATGGTTCGAAAGTGGATACTTGAGCTGGTTTTCTTTTTGTTTCAGTCGTATACGGACTTTGTTTGACATGAGCTCGTATATTATAAGAAAATTGCTGAGCAGTGGATTCTTGATACATATTCATATACTTAAAACATTAATGTGTTACAATTTCGATTATTCGGGTTTCTATTCGTTTCGGCGACGTGGGCATATTTAATTTAAATTGGTGCGATAAGGATGCTGATACAATTCGTTTTAAGAAATCCCGTTTTAGACATAATACGTCTTCTGATGATGGTCGTGAGACCGAAACGTACGTAAGACGAAAATGATAAGCATATGTGTTAGTGAGACCTATTTCCCGAGAATTTATATATACAACGAATCAATAAAATCCGTTTATAGATGCAAAACAAGTTGAAAAACCCATTAGGCAATACATTTGATAAAGTCCCGAGCTGTAATGATGGCCACTTGGTAGCTTGAAGGTCTTTAGTACTTTAATAGTATTTTTAATAGTTAAGGGTGATTATTTCGTACTTATGTCCAAAGTTAAGTTGGGGTTCTAAAGTAACATCCTTTTGAGACGTTACAGAATTATTTAAGCTTTAGTTGCAATTAATAATATAATGTCATAGTGCTTGCAATCATCAACATTGTAATATTGCAAATATTTTCTAGAAAGGTTGGATCAAGATTTATATTCGTAATTCCAGGTAGGAACAGCATCTCTTTGCTGGTTCTCAATGTGTATCATCCGCTCATTTTTAATAACGCGTCTTGTCATTGTGTCATTGAAGAACATTGAACGTTTGTGATTAAAGATGCTACATGGAATGACGCTATGAATTAATTCGAGATTACTTTGAAAACATATTCTATCCCTCATTTTCGAACATGTTGACCTACCACTTCATAAGTATCTACTTATCTTTTTTCCTTTGATAATGACGGAAAAGTTCGAGCACAGCATGGCATATTAAACTTTGAAATTGAACAAAGCGACTCATTTCAATCTCCTTCTGACAGTGGCGGCTGGGGACTCGGAAATATGGTTGGGCAACATTTTCAACGTGTAGTATTGATTCAAAGCGGACTTCTATTAAAAATTGATGATTTCCGAAAAATTTTTGTAACGTATTTTGTTACCTCTAAACATGTAAACGCTGTTTGAAGAGTTAGTAAATTCCATCGGGAAATTTTGAAAAATACATGTTTTTGGTTGGAAATTTTGAAATTCCTTCCAATGAAAATAGAGTATTTAGCAAATTACCGAGTATTTACTGTGATATAATGTCTTTAATTAAGATTAAAACATAAATTGCGTTACTTTAGATCTATTCATAGTTGTTTATTTAGATTGTAAAATGTAATAATCATTTGCAATAATGGAGCATCCTCTTCGTATTTTTAATGTATGCTCTGAATGTAGGTCACAAAGTCAGGTGCAGGTAATTGATATTTTGGAATATTGGCTGCTTCAGCATACTATAAATAAGAAATAACCACCCTTATCCACTGAGGACCTTTCCGCTACCAAGTAGCCATCATCCGAGTAAACTAAATTATAAATCAAAATGTGCCTGTTTAAATACTATTTGGGGATAATGAA
Source organism: Endomychus coccineus (assembly GCA_958510875.1). Classification (NCBI taxonomy): domain Eukaryota; kingdom Metazoa; phylum Arthropoda; class Insecta; order Coleoptera; family Endomychidae; genus Endomychus; species Endomychus coccineus. The sequence goes on from OY294070.1 coordinate 17,057,316, forward strand.
GCGAACAAGGGGTTAATCTCAGCTGCTAAAGTGGTAGATCATTCATTACAATCGTGTAAGACTGAAATCTCCGATAATTATAAATAAATTCTCGGGAAATAGGTCACATTAATACTTATGCTTTATATTTTCTTGTCTTTACGTACGTTTCGGTCTCACGACCATCATCAGAAGACTTATTATGTCCAAAACTGGATTACTTAAAACTAATTGTATTAAACAAAACGTCCTTATCGCACCAATTTCAATTAAAATGCCCACGTCGCCGAAACGAACAGAAACACGAATAATCGAAGTAACACTCCAATGTTATAATTATAAAATATCAAGAATCCACTGTTAACTTTTAATAAATGCGTGTTCATGTCAACAAAGACTGTGAACTACTAGAACGAAACCATTAGTTCAAATTCATTTCAAACCAGATATTAGATTTATGAGCTAATAGAAAAAGGTTTGTCAGTTATTGGAGATATACTTGACATTCTACCTATAATATACGTTTAACATATACAGAGGCATGTAGAAATTTGCAAGAGCTTTCATTTAATTAAGTTAGTATAAATATGACTTAGAGTTTGAATATCTGTCCTATGATTTACAGATTTGGAGTCACGTTTTATGTGGATCATCTCTAAAATAGATCTTTCATAATAATTGGTTTCCTTAGTTAAAATATCAACATCATTGTAATCGAATTGATGATTATAATCAAAGCAGTGTTTAGCAAGGGCGGTGGAATTTTCTAAGTTTTTGTTTCTTGTGCTATACTTACGGCCATATATTCTTTTTTGTAAATATTCCACGCCGCACCAAGTTTGTCTGTGAAAAATTCTTTGGAACTAATTGCAAAATTGAAATATTTCAAACTTGAACCTGATGATACTCCCGTTTCATTTCATGTTGCTTCACTATTTACAAATATCCCAATCCCTGAGTCGATAAGCATTCTGATGACATGGCTTTTAAAAATTAATATTCCCGATACAAACTGCACAGAATACGTGATCCTTACGTCTTTATTAATGGAGCAAAATTATTTTACTTTTAACGAAAACTGCTATAAAGAAACAAGCGATGGTGCAATGGGCACTCTCTCCTTTTTTGGTCAATTTTTTTCTAAGCGAACTTGAAACCTCTTTCACATCAAAATACTTTCACATCACTTACTTTTTGTCTGAAGTATATTATTAAGGAAACTTAACGAAGTTAGACTATATACTCGAAATTGAAAATGCTAGATTGAGATTGTAAAGGGTACTAATAATAATAATATTTGTTCATTGATTTGGCGGTTAAAAGTCTTGTTCATAGATTAGTGAACGTCAACAAAACTATAGCAACGAAGTTGAGAAACTTCAGCAAATAGCGTTGGACAATCGATACCACAAAATCTTTGATCAATAATTTAATTTCTGAACAAAAATGGATATTGAAACGCAACCAACTAATCAAATTAGAGCCACTTCCTTCAAAGAATTCAATAAAAAGGTTTCATATATCATTCTTCAGTATTTAAAAAAATCCATAATTTTTTTCCTAAATTTTTAATACAACCGTTCATTTAAAAATTCGATTTTATGTCGTGTTCAAAATTCTATGTGGGTCAAACTGAGAATTAACATTGTAGCTGGGTATGAATAACATTTTGCCCAGATAATGGAAAATAATGGTGAAAAATGAACGATAGCCGAATATATTTTGAATACAGGTAACACCATTTCTCAAGAAGGTTTATCACTTTTAAAACACAGTACAGATAAATATCTAGGAGATGTATAAGCGAAATAGCAATTTATTTTCGTATTTTTCGAAGGATTAATTTCTAGGTGGTGCTGTTTTCAAGTTCAGCAGAGAAAAAATGCTGAGCCACGATTAAGAATCAGATGATGTAGTAGTTAGAAAGGAACAGCTTCTACTTAGTTAATCTCAAAGAAGGAGCATAGGCATTGGATTTTTTCTTAATACCCCACTAGGCAGAAGGTTCCATAGCTTTGCTGTTCTATAGGAAAATTAAGTGTGGTAGTGCTCAGAAAATGGAGTGGTATGAAGTGAAATTTCATCAGGAAAACTGTCCAGCTGATTTTCGATATGGATCAGAAAAAAATTCGGTATCAATATATTTCCCTGTAGAACACCAGAGTCAAAAGCCATTGTATCGAAGGAGACTCGGTCAACCACCACATGAAGTGATCTATCTGGGAGAAAACTCGATAATGAACAACAAAGTTGGAGCCGAAATACATATGACGAAAGTTTCTCAAGGAAGCCGCGAGACTTTGTAAAATGATTTGAAGATATCCAATGCTACAGCTAAGGTTCGTTTATATGGAGCAGAAACAAAGTTAGTGTCAAGACAGGTTCCTGTGGAACACCAGCGTTTATAGCCATTATATCGGAGGATACTTCTTCAATCACCACAAGGAGTGATCTATTTGAGAGTAAGTGAAAGAGTTGAGGCGGCTAATAATATGACGGAAGTTTCCCAATAAGGCTTTGGTGTCAGAGTCGGTCAAATGCTTTAGAGATATCCAATGCTACAGCTACAGATTCCACATGTTTTTCCATAGATTTATATCATACATGTGTTACGTAGGCAAGCAGGTTGATCTCCTCCGACGTAAACCATATTGCCGGTTTTCACGATTTTGGTGCTCTCTAGGTATTGGATGAACTCGATGTTAATTGCTCTCCCCATTATTCAGAGATCACAGATAATAATATATAAGAAGGGTCTTCTTTCCTTTTTTTTGGAATTGGTGAGACTCTTGCTGTCTTCCATCTGGGAGGGAACACATGAAATCACAACTTGACCGCTTTCTTGGATTATTTAGTGAAATTTTGGTTGTTACCAAATTGAATTATGGAATATCCATGACAGATGGCATCGCACTAGCAATGCAGCCGAAGGGAAAAATCACGACTTCAATAATCAGTTAGGAAGATATAACCCAATTATGAGTAATTTGATCAAGTGCTTGAAAAGCGAAGAAGTGAAATCAGAGATCAAATTCGCCATGTCAGAATTAAATCTAGAAGGAACAAAAAGAAAAAAATGTACTAATTGATGAAAGAATTGAACAAAACGTTCATAGATATGAAGAAAATAACGACATTACACAATTATGAAATATTTTGTAGAATTGGATTAGACAAAAAAATAGCAAACCAAAAACTAATATACTTATTTTACTGGAAAGTTTTTTTCACATAACTGAGGAGTTCATAGGTCTCCATAGAACTGTGATGTGAAATGTTTGCATCACTAAATAAAAAGTTACATAGTAGTTAAAAAATAGTCGCCAAAGGAAGTTTTAAAATTTAGTAAAGTTATCATATATTATATAACTTTTTCTATCTTAAAATGTACATTGTACTATGTAATTTCCTGCTCTACCTACCGACCCTTTCTTTACCTAAATACTATTATGAGCCAGGTGTAAACAATTGTACGCAATTCGGATCATCGAAATGATGTGTGTACGCAATCCGGACAACCCATCCACCCTTATTTACAGATTTACTTTTATTTTTGAATTTGTACGCAATCTGGACTGTACGCAATCCGGACACAACAACCCTAATTTCGTAATATTCCATCGATTTGTAATATTTGACGGCATAATCTTAGATATAAGTTTAATTTCGGAAATACTCTAATAGAACCTAGAATTTGAATATTAGGTGAAAAATGATGAAATCTTTCGAATGAATTTTTTTTTAGATCGATAACATAAGTATTTCATATGAAATTCTCAAAATACAGATTTTTCAAAATTGCCTAATTTTACGCTAAAAAATGGGATAGGTCAAAACACCAAAAACCGAAAAAAAGAGAAATAATAGCACTATCTTCTCACCAAAGCAGAATATGAAAAAAACAAAAATTCTCGGACATATACTCAATTTTTCAATTATCTTGGGCCCACAACTTCGAATCGACTTAGGACCGAAGACAAATCGCGTATTAATTTTTCCAACAATTTGTTTCAAAAAATTTCCCATACAACCCATGGTTTTCTCTCAATACGCAAAAAATCGAAAAATGGCCATTGTTGGGTCCGAAAAATGGTCATAGTTTTTCGAGCACAGGGTTAATCCAACTGTAAACTACACCAACGTGTTCATCGCGTTGAAATACATAAGAATAAGCTAAAATTAGAGCTTGCCGAAATTCGGTCAAAAAATTCCTTAAATGCCAGGACTATTTATTACAACAGGACTATTTATTACAACATTAAAATAGTTTCATAATTGATTTTACAATGTACACCCCATCCCGTATATGTGAAACCAAAGACATACTATTTGATCTAAAGTTAAGACTTTTGAAATATTCTCATATTCTATTCTATTTATGGATTTTTTATTGTAAATGCGAAATATATGATTATAATTAACATGTTATTAGAGTGATTTATACCTTGTTTCTCTAGTATATAACTTCTTAAGTATTCATACAACCTTACCTACACTAACCCAGCGTCATATCACCAAATTATCATGTGTCATAAATATAATAGAATTTGTTGAAACATACTAAACAGATAAATAAGGTATTTTTGATTGGTCAAATACATGCATACATATTTGAAAACTTTTCAGTGAAAATTATCTCGGAAAAATTCACATTTTTCTAAGTGCGTAATTTCCTCAATCTATGAAACTGGGAAAACTGAAAGCGCCCGATAAAAATACAAATCTAAAATTGTTACCCTTTATGAACATGTGTTCTCGACTTCGCAGATAAGTACTTTCAAAACGGAGAGGGATCAAGTTCTCCATTCACTTTCACTAACGGCCAATTGCAACTGGATGAGATCTCAGTGCCGCCTGTTGATATCGCAGCCTGTTGCATGAGGCCGAGCGTCGCGACGCCTGGATACGTCACCCGTAATCGATAATTTATATTAGCGAGGACAGCCAGAGCGAGTTTATGCTACGAACAGATTGTTTCGGATCTGAGAGGAGGTAACTAACTCTTTGTGGAACCCTTTGCTTGTTTAGACTAAATGATGAAAACAAACATTTCATTATCGGCGAAGTTATACGCTGTATGATATGTCAAGGTTGCCAACTAATTTTTAGTGACATATTTTCAGGTTATCGTCGAACATAATATTAAAAATCTTTATTATTGAAACTTAATCTATTTTTGAACAACTAATTAAAAAAAATAAAGAAGAATCCAATATTCTTCCTGTTTTAATTATCATGGTGCACACCCTTACTTACGCTACACAATTGTACAATATTATTATAATTCGGAAAATACGTTCTCAAACGATTCCTTAAGCAAGATTGTGGATGTTCATTTACTGTAAACTCTTAGAAGGTGCATCAAGCTGCACCAGCCATAGCGCCAATCGAAAATCAAATAAACTGTGATCCATAGATCACTAACTTCCGTCACTCGTAAGAAATGAAAATATATTGCAAATGATTAGAAACAGATAAAGTCGTGTAAAGACGTCAAATTACATTGAAGGCTTATTCAATTTGACCATATGTGTATTTTACAAGTTCAATATTAGGATCTTTATCGTATTATTATAGATAGATAGATAGATAGATTTTTATTTGTTCCTAGATTACAAAGTAATATTGACCCAATGGGTGTAGAACACGTCAAAATTATAATTAATTTAAGTAATAACTAAATCTACTGAGTGGTGTTCCAAAATTTAATTGATGCTTTCAGAGTATAATTTCATCTATGAAATACTCCTCCATACTGTAATATGCTTTTTTCAACAAATATGAGCTTAATTTCTTTTTAAATAATTTTATTGGTAGATTACGGTAGATTACCGGGATTTTATTAAAGATTTTGATCACCATATAAGTCACATTCTTTTGTAAATATGACCATTTGAATCTGACAGGTAAGTAATTGTCTCTCTGTCTTGTATCATATTCATGCAACTGCTCGACTCTATCTATTATATCTTTATTATTCATGAAAAAGAGGATGGATTCTATAATGTATAAACCATATAATGTGTGTATATTCTACGATCGGAATAAGTTCTTACAACTCTGCAAATAAGGCAAGTTGAATATGAATCTAACGCATTTTTTTTGCAAGATAAAAATTCTTATAGCTTCTGAAGAGCCTCCCCAAAATGATAAGCATACCTTACCCTGCTCTGTACAAATGCATGATAGGCAGTTAGAGCTGCTGCTTTATTAATATGTATAGATATTACTCTTAGTGCATATGTATATTGGGCAATGGTTTTTGATAATTTATCAATATGAGTGGTCCAATCTAATCGCGAATCAATATTTATCCCCAGGAATGACACTGAATCTTGAGATTCTATATTTTGTGTTTCTCCATCTATATTCACTTTCTCTGTATATTCTTTTAGAAAGCTAAATTTAATTATTTGTGTTTTATTTACATTTAACATAAGATCATTTGATTCGAACCAGGAATTTAAGTCATCTAAAGATTTTTTGACTTTATCTTTGAGGTCTATCAATTCCTCATCCGCTAGAACTTGTGATGTGTCATCTGCAAATTGACAAATATCCTTCAATGGCTGCTGGCAGGTCATTTGTGTATAATATATTATTATAATTCTTACTTACTTTTTATTTTGCCCCACGTTGTGGTGACAATTGTTATAAAACTCTTACTGTTTTTATTTTGTTTTTAATAATTAATTATATTCTTACTATTTTATTTTTGCTTTATTTGTTATTAATAATTATAATTTTTGATTCTACCGGCTAGCTTTTTATCTTTCTAATTTGATTATATTTGAACTTTGAATTTAATGTTTATGAAGTTTTGAAGTTTATCTATAGAATAATTTTATATGGAATTAAACACAATGCTCTTTGATTTCACAATATTTAATTTCTATGACTCTTATTATCTTGGGTAATTCAACTTTATGTTTACAAAATCTATGACATAACCTTATAATCACTTTTTCAATTAATATTTGTTTATATTGTTATAATCAACAATCTTCCTTTTTCTTTACAGATAATACAGATAATATGGTGTAGAAATTATAAACAAACTTACGTTTAGATAATATCCAAAAGTGTGTTTAACAATGTGGGCAATTTTCAATTTACTTCCTTTTGTTATTTCGATAATCACAGGTAACTAATCTAGGTTACTTCTTCTTGAGGATCAGGAACTGTTGATAATACTTTGTTTTATTCTTTTAGATAAGACATAAAACTTTTCGATGCTTTATTGAAATTATGTTGAAGAATGGCAATCGTTGGATACTTCTTATAAATTTGAGGTTATTACTACCCTTTATTTGGTTTGGATACTTGGGATACTCGTTGACTTTTAATAAAACTTATTAACTTTGGTTACTTTGAACCTATCGAAGTTTGGAACACTTGCGTTCTCTGATGTTTAATTTTTATAAACTTAGGTTAGAAAATTTTGGTGAGTTGCCAGAGGAGAAACAGTCTCTGCTTGGATATTAATGCAAACTGAACTTGGCTTTACTTTCAGACCTTTTTATAGGCCTCCAAAACCGACGCTAAGCATTTTCAAAATTAACCAATGAGGTGTTTACTTTTCATATCAAGAATGCCAAGTTAATTGTTGTTAAACTGACAGAAGTACTCATTGTTACCAGACTGACACTAGAAATTCCTCTCAACCAATCAGAATGTAGTATTCTTTAATTTTTGAATTATTGGAGATTTTCAACTTATTTTAATTGATAGTGATTCCTTCTTTTTAAATTAATATTGCCTACATTTTTCCCCACACTTTGGTATAATATAACCTATGATTGGGTTATTATTAATATGATTATTCCCATATTTATGGTTATTTTGACAGTTACTTATTCTTAAATCTAATACATATCATATTATATCAATAACATTCTTTTAACATTACATAACTCAAATATACTAATCCTAACTTATATCTATAACATTATTCAATGTTTTGTACTATCTCATGATAGTTTTGTAATCACTTTAATTATGATTTCTGCCTTCGTTACACAGTACGTTTCTTCACTTTCACTGAAGTTCTTGTTTATCACTTCTTATTCTATTACATTGTTGTTTATTATGTTTTACATTGTTAATTTTAATATCCTAACTATTATTTAGCTTTTACTATTGTTTTTAATTCCATATAAATATCTTTTATTTGATCTTTTCTGATTTTCAAAGTTCGGTAAGTTATTATTTTTAAATTTTTATTGTTTATGAAACGAAATCATAACAATATATATAGCAGGGGACCCAAAATAGAGCCTTGTGGGACGCCTTTTGCGTAATTGTAAGTTTATTTGATCTGTATTGTTCACTTGTATTTGTATTCTCCGCTACATATTGCTGGCGATTTGTAAGATAAGATGATATATAAGTGACAAAGCTACACCTCTAATGCCATATGTTTCCAGTTTTTGCAGTAGTATACTGTGATTTACATGATCGAATGCTTTTGTTAAGTTATAATATATACGAATGAATAATCCACTACTATTGTTAACTTCTTTTATAAGAATAATTTTCCGCGCTTTGTCAGAAGCTTCCTTTCCTCGATATTTTCATTATAAAAGACGGTATTCACTTGGATTTCGATATATACAGAAAACCCACTCAAACAAATAGATATCCTCCGGCGGATACAGCTTCACCATTTAATTATAAAATAGCTTCATTTAATGGTCTTGTTCATAGATTATTCAACGTCCCTTTGAGCCAGCAAAATTATAACAACGAAGTTGAGAAACAATGATTTAATTTCTAAGTGAAAAAGGGAATTGGAACGGACCCAACTAACCTAATGAGAGTCATTACCTTCAAATATATAAGTTTGACTTATGCTTCAATAACTAATAAATTCCATAATTTGTTTTTAGTGGAAAAGGGATGGATTTTGATGGGATGAAGTGCATTCTCTCTAGAATGTCATCAGAAAAAAGTTGACCACAAATAAAGTTGCGTAAATTTTTTAGATTGCTTATAAACAATAAATAAACAATTTAATTAGTTCATTTCTGAGGTTACTTAAAAATTTCCAAAAAATGCCTAATTTGACCGTTTTTGATCGGCTAGGGACTTTTTTTTTGTTATAAACAATTTATTCATTAACAAAATAGATGAATTCGACCAGAACTCCGACCTTAGGGTCGTTTCCGAATAATTTTAGTATCCTGTGTTTCATTTTATCGCCAATATCGTCGAATGTATACCCACAAATTCGCTAATTTGCTATAAACAAATTATATTCATTAATAAATATACGAATTCGCTCAAAATATCGAGTTTATAGTCGTTTTCGGATAATTTTGGCTTCTTGAGTACGATTTTATTGCTATTATGGTCTTTAAATGCATTCTCGTGGAAATTTTCAAGAGCGAATTAGAAAAAATAAATTTGATGTTTTTGTATTACAAAGTATCAATAAATATATATGAAATTAAACATATTAATTTTTTAAGGAGGCATCGGAGAGTTGTTCTCAAAAGCAAAACAATTATTTAAAATTAGTGGCAGGCCATTTTTTAAATATATTTAGACTTGAGACTACATTTCATCAATATTGTCAAAAAAATCAAGTTCTGAGTGTGCATATTATTTAAAAATGTCACATTTATTTTTTCTTTATTTGTTAATGAATAATTTGCTTATAACAATTCGAAAATTATGGATGCATTCAAAGACCATAATAGTAATGAGGCCACAATTGACCGAAAACAACTATAAACTCAACATTTTGTTCAAATTAGTATATTTAATAATCATATATTGTCATGATTTCATTTCCGAAACAACAAAAATGACAAAAATTAGAACTTACCGAACATTGAAAATCAGAAAAGATTAATAAAAGATATTATATGGCATTAAAAACAATATTAAAAGTTAAATAATAGTTAGTATAATATAATAAACAATGTAAAACATAATAAACAACAATGTAATTAGAATTAGAAGTGTAAAACAAGAACTTCAGTGAAAGTGAATAAACGTACAGTGTTACGAAGGCAGAAATCATAATTAAAATGATTACAAAAACTATCAAGAGATGGCACAAACTATTGAAAAATGTTATAGATATAAGTTAGGATTAGTAAATTTGAGTTATATAATGTTAAAGAAATGTTATTGATATATTATATTATGTATTAGTTTTTAAGAATGACAACTGTCAAATTTATAATAATTATTGGAATAATCATATTAATAATAACCTTATCATAGGTTATCTTATACCAGTATGTGGAAAAATGTAGGCAATATTAATTTAAAAGGAAGGAATCATCATCAATTAAAATAAGTTGAAAATCTCCAATAATTCAAAATTTATAGAATACTGAATTCTGATTGGTCGAGACGGATTATAAACGTTAAACGAATAACAATGTAAAACTTATGTCAGTTTGCAACAATCATCAAAGCATTTTTGATAGGTAAAGAAAGCACCTCATAGGTGGATTATGACATCAAGTAACGTCGGTTTTGAAGCCCTATAAAAGGCATCTGAAAACAAGCCAAGTCAGTTAGCCATCAACATCTGAAGAGTCAAGGTACTCAAGCCACTCATAAAGTTTTCATAACCTTAGTTTATTGGATAAACATCGGTGAACCCAAGTGTTCCAGTAGCTTCGTAAGGTTGAAAGTAACCGAAGCAAATAAATAATTTCTACAAGTCAAGTAGTGTTCCAAGTCTCCGAACAAAGTTTGAAGGTTACAATAACCTACAATTCATAAGTAACATCGAACGATAGCCAGCCTTCGATAAAGTTCCAAACATCATTGAAGAGTTTTATATCTTTAATAAAAAGAATAAAACTGAGTTAAAAATTTTCAACAGTTTCTGATTTCAAAAGAAGTAACCATAGTTTACCTGTGTTTATTGTGTATAGCAGAGAAATTGTGTACGGTTAAAGTGAATTATCAAATTAATAAGAAAATCAAGCCAATTGAACATTGCCTACATTTTAAAACATATTCTTGGATATAAACTAAACGTAAGTTTATTTATTATTTCTCCATTGTATTATTATCTGTCTGTAAATCTGAAAGAAAGATTGTAGATTATAACTTTGTAAACAAATATTAATAGTAAATAATTTTGAGGTTAGATCATAGATCTATTTGAACATAACATTGTAAAATAGATACCCGAGATAAATTAGAGTCATAGAAATTTAAATATAAAAGTTTTAACATTCAAAGAACTTTGTGTTTAATTCCATATATAATTCAATATAAAAATAAAAAGGTAAGAATTCATTATTCAATTCAAAACAAACATAAGATTCAAAATAAATCAAAATACAATAAGAAAGCTAGCCGGTAGAATTCGCAACATTGAAATATTCAAATCAATATTCAAATTAATTAATAATAATTTATAATTAAGTAATAAGCTCAAAAGACCTTTCTTAACAATATGTTTATTCAGTTCATTCCATATAATTATAAAAATATTAAAATTTACATACGATAATAAACAATCATACTCGCAGAACTTTCAAAAAAGAAACAGTACTTGTGTGGGTGAAAGATGGTGTACTTTTTAATTCTTAATATAGTCACTAAAACTTACCTTAATCTAAATTCTAACCAACCCTTATAAAAAACAATTCAATCAAGAATCCAGCAAACGAATGAATATGTTTTATCTGATAAAACCACCATTCCATAAAATTAGAACGAAAAAATGTACGGATAAAAGCTCCCAACAAGATATTTAAAATCTTAATCTAATCTAAATAAACAATTTGCATAGTTATATAAATCATATCTGTTAACCATTTTCCTACACCTTATACAAATAAACAAAATCATCACTGTATTAATATCACCGTCAACTATCTGACCCATTCTACCCCTTGGCATATTTTGTATCCAAGACCTAAGAGGTTTTTTACAGTGACTATATTGTAATCCTTTCAGTTCAGATGGTAGGAGATCATACAGTTTGAGGCCAATATAGGTTTCAACACCTTTTTCCAATTGATTTCTTAATTCTATTCTTTATACAGGATTTGTTTCTAACCTGATATTCATGAGCCTGATAGTCTATACAATGTCTATTTGAGAAGAGCCATACCAAAGTGAAATAACCATAGAGCTGTCTTAAGTCCATCACACCGGATTCCTTGTGAATAAGTACAGTAAGATGAGCTCTTCTCTTTTCAAAAATTACTTTAAGAAACCACTTTTGTGTTATTTCCAGACTTTTCAAGTAGTTATTTCTAACCAATCGCCAACCAACAATACCATATGATAGTTGACTCTGTACAAGAGATAAATAAAGTGTTTCCAAGTTCTCCAAATCTAGAAATTGTCTCAAATACTTGAACTTAAATATAAGTGATCTTACTTTCTTGACAACCGTTTTAATATGTAAATCCTATCTAAAATGTCTATTTATCGTTATACCAAGACAAACAACTGATTCCGAACTATGTAAATCGAGTATCTCATCATCACTCTGTATGTTGAGTCTCCCGAAACTTGGTTATTTATTCACATATGAAGTGAATGGGAGGAATTTTGTTTTCTGTCTATTCAGTGTTAGCATATTTATATCAAACCACTGTTTGATTTTAGCGAAGTCAGCCTCTGATTTCTCTATAAGATGCTCCCATGTATTACTTTCATAGAATACAGTGGTGTCGTCAGCAGAACTCATGATAATCCCGTTTAAGCCCTCGAACAGAAGATCATTTATATAAATTGTGAACAGCAATAGTCCCAAAACTGTAACATGAGGCACACCAAACTCGACGTCCCTTGGTCTACTTATGACCTCACCAATCTTCGTACACTGCTGTCTATTCATTAAGTAGCTGCCCAGTAGTAGATCCCGTGCCTTTAATAATAATAATGAATATAATTTGTTTATAACAAATTGGCAAAGTTGTGGGTATACATTCGACGATATCAATGATACAATCTAACCCAGAATACGAAAATTATCCGGAAACGACCCTAAAATTTTAGTTCTGGTCGAATTCATCTATTTTGTTAATAAAACATCTGGTTCAAAAGTGGATACTTGAGCGTTATATCTTAGTTTCAGTCTTATTCGAACATTGCTTGAAATGACATCGAATATTATTAGAAAATTGCTATGCAGTGCAATTTCCATTACATGTGTTTCTGTTCGTTTCGTCGACGTGGGCATTTTTTATTGAAATTAGTGCGATAAGGACGCTTTGTGCTTGACACAATTAATTTTAAGAAATCACGTTTTAGACAATGATATGTCTTTTGATTATGGTTATGATACCGAAACGTACGTAAAGACGAAAATAATAAGCATATCTGTTTGTGTGACCTATTTCTCGAGAATTTATATATAGACCAAATGTTAATTAAACACACATTTCAATTTCCAATTTAGTTTACTCTGATGATGGCACTTGGTAGCCGAAAGGTCCTCAACAGTATTCTTCATAGTGGATAAGGGTGATTATTTCTTATTTATAGTACGTATTGTTATGAAATGTACAAACAGATCTATCAGAAATTTTACATTAGAAAAAACAAATGGTGTGCAACTAAGGACTCAGTTCAGGTCTGACAACCTAGTTTAGAAACATGTCCTAAGAAATGGATAAAACTTTTGTTCCACTGTCGATATTGCAGCGTTGTGCCCTAACGTACTATAGACCAGTTGCAACATAGCATCTGACTTGTGGCATCATGATCGAGCGCCTTGTGAATATAGAGGGTATTGCTTCGGTATCCTTTGGTAGTTTTCGAGCAGTCTGTGAACCAACAGATGTCGGTCTAATTCGGAATCAATTTATCTCTTTCTGGAAAGATGACTTTGGAAGGAATGTCGACGTTATTTATTTGTTGTTGATATGAAATCTCAGATCATCCCCAGAATACTGTCACTTATATGTCTTCCAGCAGCATAGACTCTGGATACTCTTCACTCTACGATTCATTTCAATCGAAGATATTATTATTACCAAGCAGTTCTAACATAATTCCAAAGTAATAATAATGTAGGTACAACGTTTTTTCGATGTTCCGTGCAATGTCCGGATATCGGTGATACTGTAACAACCCGGAGTTTTTCTAGCGTGTACAATGTTTTCCACTTTGCGCCATGTATACAGGACAAGGCGCCGCATTAAGACCCTCCTGCAGTTTTATATAGTTCATTTGACCTACTCTCTGGTGAATTGTTCACGCATAAACGACTCGTTTAGTGTACTATGATCCCATGGGTCTCTTTGTACTCTACATCGCTGATAGATTGAAGTTATATCCGAATTATTGGGATGGAGGTCATGAAACATTTACGAGGATATTTGCATATCTACGACCGGTGAATAATTTATCACTCTATCAAATGACCTGGTTAATACTTTGCGTTTAAAATGGGAAAAATAGTAATTTCAGTTGGACAGAGGTTCCTATGTCGCCGCAGGCACCGACAATTTGGGACCGTATATACTGGATGTGACAACAGTCCAATAATTGGTGAAATATGTATCGACAAATCTATCTAAAACTGATCTTCAAATGCCCCGATGGGGTAAAGTGAATGAAACACACCCCTTGAAAGATGAAATTTAATAAGCTGCGATCCATAGATCACTAACTTCCCTCACCCGTACAAGCCGAAATTATTTTACAAATGATTAAAAACAGGTAAAGACGTCAAACTATACTCTACGTCATGTGTAGTCATGATATTGAATTGACAATATATGAGTTTGACAAGGGTCAATACTACCTTTATTATGAATTACCAGTTGATATATCCGGAATTGCCCGGGCTACAGAATCGAAATAATACTTTTTGCTATTCAGTTACGAAAAGTCATCTTTTTCACGCTGATTGTTATTGCAAAAAGTGGTTCGTTTTAAAAACTGAGTGCTAAAATGAGTTCATTTTAACACCGAGTGCTATAATAAGTTTAGTAACAAACGCATTTTGCTTTTGACTTACTTGGCAGCAAATTAGCTACTACAGCTTTTGCCATTTCTTCAACGTTCGAAGGCAGATTCGCTCATTTTTGAACATAAAATGAAGATATAAATGTGTATATTTTGACAAATACGTCTTGACATTGCGATTTTTGTATTGTTACTTCCATAAAAACAAACAAAAATGGATTATTATTGATATTGAAACGTAATGAAAATTATAAAATATCTTTATAAAACACGCTTCAAAACGCTCTTCCTTTTAAAAAATGCGCTACCCTTTGAGAATGTGGCTATGTTTACATTATTCTTCACTGAAATGGTACTTTTTAGCATAGAGTATATGCTCCACAGGGTAGAGGATTCAAAAATTCCTGATTTTCATGCCAAATAACCCAAAATGACGTCCTCTGTAATAATTTTGCATTTCTTCATATCCATCCATTTCGTGATCAAATTATAAACGTTTTCGTATCTAAAATTTGGTTTTTCAGGTAATAATTGTGCTGTAACAACAACAGCTGCTGTATTGGAAATTTTATCAGGAACATACATCTGCACTGCTGCTTTTCATTATTTATTGCAAAAATCTCGACCAAGCCCAAGCATACTATCAACTATTTGGATGTCAAATTTGGTAAGTCGTTAATTCGTTGCTATAGTAATGAACAACTGTATTCTCCTACAGCAAACCTAACTAGATTTTCTACTATTAGTTGGTTATTATGTACAATGACAACAACGAAGTAATTCTTCCCTGCCTAGGAAAAACATACTTCCCGGACTAGGCCGGAAAAGTGCTACTTTCTCTAAAAAAAGCGTCCGAGAAGTGGGTACTTCCCGGGCTGTTGCCAACAATTGCTTTTGCTTGACAAGGACGGAAAATACGTAATAAAGACATTAAATAGATCGTGACGTCATATCAATGTAATGAGATACGTAAACACGCACGCACACACATATTATTATTATTGATGTTAAATTGTGAGTGAATTAGACCTAGTCTAATCCGTTCATTATTTAGTTTATACAAAAAGGTATCATGCTATTATCTCCTTTTGTGAGAAACTTCACAGGCCTACTATTAAAAGTAGAGTATTGTAGGGAGAATATCCGCACAAGGGAACTGATGTTTCCATAGACGGCATTTTACAATTTACTTCAAACGCGATCAAGTCTATTAATGGGCAGGTGTAGTGAGATACCCAGATGATGCTCTAATTTGCTACGAACCAAACTTGAATGATGTACAAAGTACCTTCGTGTTCCAAATGTAATACGTTTACATTATCTAATATACCAAAGCTCGATATAATGGTGTTATCAATATGAGAGATGATTGATGATGAGAATTAATTTCTTCCAAAAAATAGTTCTTGAACTACTAAATGAGTTAACCGATTCTGTCTAGAGCGACATTATTTATAAACTATATAGGATGTTCTATAGATCAAGTGATTACTAGGTGAATATCCAGAATGGACAGCATTTCCTTTTCGAGGGAATCGAAGTATTATTGTCTTGTCTGTTTCTACATTCATTCTTCCACTACAAAGTGATCAATAATGTCAGATTAATATCAACAATAGATAAACGTCGTATTTGTGGTTGAAGACAAAATTATGAACTAGATGAAAGTTAATCTATATTTATTTCTCCTATTTACGAGTCACCTTCGGAGGGTACTAAAATGATGTCAATTTCGAAATGCGACAAAAATGAAACGAATTTTAATCATGACGGAGTAAACGTGTTATATGTGTGTGACGAAGAAATGGTGAAGGCAATCCACTTGAAACTTTGTACAAACTAGATATGATGCTCGAAATTTACTGGCATGAAAATGCAAAGTCGTACTTTGAACCGTTTTCGAGTTATTGAGTAGAGTGGTCCCTCGAAGTATTCGACGCTAATCGTTGTTTATCTGTGCGCTAACTATCTGGTCGATTGTAGAGAGGAATATTATATACACGACGTTCGCTGCAGGTCGCATCTGATGGTGTGGCACTCGACAAAGTGCTAGACTATTCACCAATTTAATTTAAACGGGCTCATGTGGAAGACAAAATGAGCGTAGCGAACAGTAATATGAACAAATAGAATAAAATTTGAGAGGTTCAACTAAGACGGAGTGAGCGCAGAGAACGGTTCGGTTCACATACTCACTCCGTCTTAACTTATATGCACAATATACTGACCAACCTCCCAGTTATGATTAAATACAAGTTCGCGTTATTTAACTTGATGCCTTGATGTGCTGATGTGTTTGGTCTCCTCAAAATAACAATAATTTAAAAAAAATTTGTTTGTAGGTTGGGGAGCAAACGGATCGATGCGTGGAGGCAGATATTTCATTGTCCCATTTATCCGAAACAACCATCCATTCCGGTTTATAATGTTATTGTTATAGTTTTTGTATCCAGTTTGAATAAAATCGTTTTATGAAAATATAAATTGTTTCTATTATTATTCCCAAGCTTCATATCAATCTAGTGTTGAATGCTCCTGGTGGGGAATATACCTCCTCGCTCTTATCTGATCCTGGTAGGAAATGTTAAAATTTTAGTATGCTCTTCAATTTTCTACTGATAAATTTTTAGCATAATTTTTCAATTTCCTACCAGAATCACATAAGAGCGAGGTGGTATATTTCCCCAGGAGCAACGATGTATGCAACACATAATACACAGTGGTGTATTATGTGTTGCATACTTTGTTCCTCCTGGTAAATATACCTCCTCGCTCTTATGTGATCCTGGTAGGAAATTTTAAAATTTTATTATGCTCTTCAATTTTCTACTGGTAAATTTTTAGTATAATTTTACAATTTCCTACCAGGATCACATAAGAGCGAGGAGGTATATTTCCCCAGGAGCAACGATGTATGCAACACATAATACACAGTGGTGTATTATGTGTTGCATACTTTGTTCCTCCTGGTAAATATACCTCCTCGCTCTTATGTGATCCTGGTAGGAAATTTAAAAATTTTATTATGCTCTTCAATTTTCTACTGGTACATTTTTAGCATAATTTTTCAATTTCCTACCAGGATCACATAAGAGCGAGGAGGTATATTTCCTAGCAGGAGCAACAAAGTATGCAACACATAATACACTTGAATGTATTATGTGTTGCATACTTGTTCCTCCTGGTAAATATACCTCCTCGCTCTTATGTGATCCTGGTAGGAAATGTTAAAATTTTAGTTTCCTCTTCAATTTTCTACTGGTAAATTTTTAGCATAATTTTTCAATTTCCTACCAGGATCACATAAGAGCGAGGAGGTATATTTACCAGGAGGAACAAAGTATGCAACACCTAATACACTTGAATGTATTATGTGTTGCATACTTGTTCCTCCTGGTAAATATACCTCCTCGCTCTTATGTGATCCTGGTAGGAAATGTTAAAATTTTATTATGCTCTTCAATTTTCTACTGGTAAATTTTTAGCATAATTTTACAATTTCCTACCAGGATCACATAAGAGCGAGGAGGTATATTTCCCCAGGAGCAACGATGTATGCAACACATAATACACAGTGGTGTATTATGTGTTGCATACTTTGTTCCTCCTGGTAAATATACCTCCTCGCTCTTATGTGATCCTGGTAGGAAATTTAAAAATTTTATTATGCTCTTCAATTTTCTACTGGTAAATTTTTAGCATAATTTTACAATTTCCTACCAGGATCACATAAGAGCGAGGAGGTATATTTCCCCAGGAGCAACGATGTATGCAACACATAATACACAGTGGTGTATTATGTGTTGCATACTTTGTTCCTCCTGGTAAATATACCTCCTCGCTCTTATGTGATCCTGGTAGGAAATTTTAAAATTTTATTATGCTCTTCAATTTTCTACTGGTAAATTTTTAGCATAATTTTACAATTTCCTACCAGGATCACATAAGAGCGAGGAGGTATATTTCCCCAGGAGCAACGATGTATGCAACACATAATACACAGTGGTGTATTATGTGTTGCATACTTTGTTCCTCCTGGTAAATATACCTCCTCGCTCTTATGTGATCCTGGTAGGAAATTTAAAAATTTTATTATGCTCTTCAATTTTCTACTGGTACATTTTTAGCATAATTTTTCAATTTCCTACCAGGATCACATAAGAGCGAGGAGGTATATTTCCTAGCAGGAGCAACAAAGTATGCAACACATAATACACTTGAATGTATTATGTGTTGCATACTTGTTCCTCCTGGTAAATATACCTCCTCGCTCTTATGTGATCCTGGTAGGAAATGTTAAAATTTTAGTTTCCTCTTCAATTTTCTACTGGTAAATTTTTAGCATAATTTTTCAATTTCCTACCAGGATCACATAAGAGCGAGGAGGTATATTTACCAGGAGGAACAAAGTATGCAACACATAATACACAGTGGTGTATTTTGTGTTGCATACTTTGTTCCTCCTGGTAAATATACGTCTTCGCTCTTATGTGGTCCTGGTAGGAAATTGAAAAGTTATACATTAATTCTCGAATAAAATTCCAGAAGAAATTCACGTGTTACTATGTAACACATAATACACTGGGTTGTATTTTATGCTGCATACATTCTTGCTGATGTGTGTCTCCGATTCCGTATTATCCTGATAAATATTTTGAATTGGAATGCATACATTAAAATTTCTACTTCACGTTGGAATAAAAGCCGGATAACTTCATAAAACTTTATTAAATCAAATATTAATGACAATAGTACAATAATAATCATTTTCACAACTCCAAATACAACAAAAATGCAATCAACTAAAAAGTGAGCAATAACAGACTTAAAATTAGAACATATTGCACATGCGTTACTTATAATCAGGAAAATATTGCACATAAAATATAATATTGCAGCTCATAATTAATCACATTCCTTATTGCACAAAAATACTAAATAAAATAAATAAGTATTGGAGGAACAATCAATTAATGAACAAAATAAAAGTGAATGTTATTGGATTAATAGTAACAAATATTTTTTTTCTTATGTAAGATAGACAATTGAAGGGCAATTGGATACTGTAGATTTGGAATATTAAATTGCTTATATTTTTTACATTTGGGAGATGGTTTTACAGTGACATGCAGAGAAAACAATTTGTAAACCTGTAATAACCTTAATATAAGCGACTCAACATATAATCTATTGTAATATATACCCCTGAAGGGCCAGATGAGAGTAAATAATCAAATAAATAATCATGCATCTACCCCAACATTGTATAAATTCCCCAGCATATAGATCAACCCAATATATACAAATTAATATAGCTTAATTCGACCTATTTACAATAGTTTACATTGTATTAACTTTCTTGAGTCGCCAGGACCGGATTATTACTGTCGATTGGTTAATTCAGAATGTTCGCTCAACTTTGCTCATATTATAGTAATGAAGGTAGAAAGGTAATCATGAAAACTCATCATCATATCCCTTGCAAGAAAATTCTCATCCTACTATTGAAAGAAATATCAATCACAAATCAATTTTCAATATATTTCCTTTAGCGCACTTAGATGAAAAAGAATTTTGATCAAATGCAAGAAAAATTATTCTGTCTTATACTATTTTTAATAATAACATGAAAACTTTATTATAGTTTCAACATCGAAGTGTCATTTTCAGACTATGCAAAATTATAAGGTAAACAATCAATTGCCATAAAATAATAACTTATATATTCGATTTTTTTGAAAAGAATTAAAAAAAAATTACTTGTAATAATTCGTTTATTAAATTTTTCAATCGTTATCCTTTATTACTAATTTCACTTAAGAAGAAACTTTTTATTGAACTGATTATAAAAATGCAGGATTGTTAATTTATTATATTTAATATAATAAAAATGCCAACATTACGCTGACTGAAGAACTTTGAAATGTAATAAACCAATGATTGGGTCCCCCTTAAGAAAAAAGTTAATTATTAAAAAATAGATTTGCATCAATACGTTTCTTAAATTTTTCAAATCATGATCCTTTATTATCTAATATTTTCATTAGGACTAAGAAACTTGTTATTGGACTAATTGTAAAAATTCCCGGAATTTGTAATTTATTATATTTAATCAAAAAATCTGCAAATATTATGCTGGCTGAAGAACTTTGAAGTACAACGACTGATTGGGTTAAAAATAATTGAAATGAATAATTATTTCCTCCGACGTCCTGTCAATTTTTTGGTCTACTTCCGATAAAGTATAATTATTGAAAAATAGATTTTATCGATTCGTTTCTTAAATTTTTCAAATTATGATCATTTATTATTTAATATTTCCATTAAGACTAAGAAAATTGTGATTGAACTGATTATAAAAATTCCCGGACTTTGTAATTTATTATATATGATTAAAAAAATCTACAAAAATTATGCTGACAGAGGAACTTTGAACGACGTATAGGGCTGAAAATAATTAAAATATATTATTTCCGCCTACATTTATTTGTGTACTTTCAATCAAAATTAATTATTCAAAATATAGATTTGTATAAATTCGTTTCTTAAATTTTTCCAATCACAATTCTTATTATTATTAGCATAAACGAAAAGAAACTTGTTATTGAACTGATTGTATAAATGCCCGGGATTTTTAATTTATTATATTTAATATAAAAAAATGCCAATATTATGCTGACTGAAGAACTTTGAAGTACAACGATTGATTGGGTTAGAAATAATAGAAATGAATTAATTCCTCCGACGTCCTGTCAATTTTTTGCTCCACTTCCGATAAAGTATAATTATTAAAAAAATAGATTTTTATCAAGTAGTTTCTTAAATTTTTCAAATTATGATCCCTACTATTTTCATTAAGACTTAGAAAATTATTAGCCCAATAATTTAAGATTATAAAAATTCACGGAATTTGAAATTTATTATATTTAATCAAAGAAACTGCGAAAATTATATTGACAGAAGAACTTTGAACGACTTATAGAGCTGAAAATAATTAAAATAAATTATTTCCTCCGACGTCCTGTCAATTTTTTGCTCCACTTCCGATAAAGTATAATTATTAAAAAAATAGATTTTTATCAAGTAGTTTCTTAAATTTTTCAAATTATGATCCCTTTTTATCTACTATTTTCATTAAGACTAAGAAAATTATTAGTCCAATAATTTAAGATTATAAAAATTCACGGAATTTGAAATTTATTATATTTAATCAAAGAAACTGCGAAAATTATATTGACAGAAGAACTTTGAACGACTCATAGAGCTGAAAATAATTAAAATAAATTATTTCCTCCGATGTCCTGTCAATTTTTTGCTCCACTTCCGATAAAGTATAATTATTAAAAAAATAGATTTTTATCAAGTAGTTTCTTAAATTTTTCAAATTATGATCCCTTTTTATCTACTATTTCCATTAAGACTAAGAAAATTATTAGTCCAATAATTTAAGATTATAAAAATTCACGGAATTTGAAATTTATTATATTTAATCAAAGAAACTGCGAAAATTATATTGACAGAAGAACTTTGAACGACTCATAGAGCTGAAAATAATTAAAATAAATTATTTCCTCCGGCATTCATGTGTGCACTTCCAATTAAAATTAATTATTCAGAATATAGATTTGTATAAATTCTTTTCTTAAAATTTTCCAATCATAATCCTTATTCTTATTTGCATGAGAGAAAAGGAACTGATTATAAAATGCCAGGGATTTGTACTTAATTATATCAATTTAAAAATAGCCAAAATTATGCTAGACAGAAAAACTTTGAAGTGTAACCATGGACTGAATGGGCTAAATATAATATAATTGAATTAAATTATATATTTTGGCGCACTGTCTCTATTTTGGTACGCTTTCGATAGAAATTAATTATTAAGAAAATAGATTTATATAAATTCGTTTCCTAGATGTATCAATCATAATTGTAATATATTATAATATATTATAATAAAACTGAAAAGCTGTTAAAACGATGCTAGATAGAACAACATCCCAATCTTACCAACGACATATGGTTGCATTGACATAAATAATACGTCACTTCAATATGGCCCTAGAAACGACTCAAGTAACCTTAATAAAATACCTTAAAATTTATGGCAAATAACCTAATGAACTTTCAAGATTGATGCTGTCGCTACCGTTCATATGAGTATCTAGATCGTAATACTCTCTACCGTCGAACTTTCTAACCTCACCGACGCTCGATTTCCTCGAATCGTCCGACTGGCTCTGAATGGTGTACAAACCGTTCTTGGTGCTGTACATATTCCTGCCCTGCGGTTTGGCCATGTTCGTACTCTTGTACAGCGAATTCTGTACCATATTATGACCTCCATATTGACTTACCGTTCTTAGGTCCAGTTGATGACTGGAACCTCGGTGAGATTTCGAATAGGCGGTTTTCATCTTGTTGTAGGAATTGGAATGGGCGTCTCCCATCATCGAACCTAGATTGTAGGATCGCGCCAGGTTCTTGATGTCGGTGGTTTGACTGAGTTTGATGTCGGCGAAGAGGGCGGCGATTTCGGCCGATTTTTTAACGGACAAAGCTTCCGTGCATTCTCCACCAGTAATCGCGGTCGATTGCAGCGTTTTGCCACCTGAAAATCAAGAAGATTATGATGAAAAAATTATGGAAAAGTACTTCTTTAGGCGCGTTGAGCTATTTCAGATGGGGGTAAAACCATGGGTCCGTCACGAGCAGTCACGCTGTAGCTATATACAGGGTGACATAGAAAAAAGTACCGTGCATAGTGTCAAGCGATAGATGACACTAAAATAAGAAAAAAAGTTCCTATGAACGTAGGTCCTCAACGCCTTCGTTCAAAAGATACACGGTGTTGAATTTTAATTTTTTGTTTGGTTTTTTTTAATACTTTTGGATAAACATGTGATAATCGGACGAAATTTAGTATACAGGGGTTTTTTATCACGCTGAATTCAAATATGATCTTAGTTTTTTGATTACTGATAAGAGGCGCCACATACAGGGTTCCATCTCCATTGAATCAGTCCTAACTTTTTTGCCTCACACTGTATGTCAATATCAATTTAAAAAAATTGTTTTCCCATCTTTTATGCTTAAGAAAGGTATACCTTGTCTAAATCGCTAGAAGCAATGTTTTCCGGTAAAAATGCATCTAAAGCCGACAATGCACGAAAATTATTCAAAAGCGCAAAAGTAACTTATTTGCAAATACAATGTTATAATACTTCAATAATTAAATTTTAATATGAAAAATAATGATCAATCAAAACAAAACATTAGGTTTTTAAGAGATGTTCAAATTGTTGTCCTTGTACTTCAATACATGCTTGGATCTAATCTAATAATTTGAGTATCGTCGAAGTTACCGATTATGTCGACGCAAATGAAGAAAATGCTGTTTAACATTACTTTCATTTACATCGATTTAAATATCAATAAATAATATGTTTTGAAAATAAAATAATGTGTATTTATTATAATGGCTATCGGGTTACATTCATACTCTTTACAGGGATTGTACGCCCATTATACGTTTTTTATACTGACAGTTGTGAAAACTAAAGAATATATTCATTTAAAAATAATAAAATTGTAATTTCGAATGCTACAATAATTCAAAGATAACATAAAAAATATTGGTTACTTCATAATGTCAGTTTTCACTTCTGTCAGCAGTGCTCAGTGACTGCCCGTATTTTTTTTTCGAGGGAAACCTATAATGTTCGAAGAAGATCGTGTGAGCCAGCAGTGGAATGTAGGGAGAGGGATAGGCATTCGAATTTTTCTTGAAGGTTTGGAGGTTTTGGATTGAGATAGAGAAAGTCATCTACTTTTCATTGAATTTTGGATTTTTACATTAGGCCCAAGGCTTAGCTACAGGCCCAAACACGTTCACATGAATATCTAGAAATTGATCTACAATAGCTCAACATATTGAAGAGCTCTAACAGTATCTCGGATTTGTTTTTTTTTCGAATATTCTAACCTCAATATTTCTCAAATTCTCAAAATCCCGCCAAATTTCGGCATTTACTGCAAAATGTGATTGTTATTTTAGGTAATATTTGCCAAAATCTACAAAATCCATTTTGTTTTGAGCCAAAATATGAATTTTTCAGCGTGAAATCGCAATTTTACGGGTTTTCGCGAAATTCAAAATTCAAAAAAAAATTCAGTGAAAAGTAGAATAAAAATGCCAACTTTCCACGCAAACAAAATATGTTAACAACCTTTTCTATCTTTGAAAAAAAATTTGGTAAACCTAAAAAAATGGGCTCCAATTTTCCGAGGTCAAAAATTTTCTCCCGCCAAATTTCGGCATTTATAGTGAAATGTGATTGTTATTTTTGCCAAAATCTACAAAATTCATTTTATTTTGAGTCACAACATGCATTTTTCAGCGTGAAATCGCAATTTTTTCGGTTTTTCGCGGAACCGATTTTTGGCGACAAAAAATCCAGTAAAAAGTAGAATAAAAATGCCAACTTTCCACGTAAACAAAATATTTTTACAATCTTTTTCCATTAAAAAAAAAATATTTTGTAAGTCGGAAACAAATCAAAAAATGGGCCTTATCTCGAGCCCATAACCTTGGCTCATTCGACGCGTATTCAAATTATCTATGACTTTGACCTCTTGTATTTTTTAGATTGGAGGCTTTATTTCAAAATTTATTTAAATAAATGAAAAAACCTGGAATAATTCAATTTTTTTTTTCGACAAAATGGCCATTACTTTTCTAGCGGCATTTTCTAGCCTCTAAATCTCTACAATTTTCCGAGTTCAAATATTTCCAAAGTTCCGCCAAACTTAGGCATTTATAGCAAAATGTGATTGTTATTTCGGGTAATATTTGCCAAAATCCACAAAATTCATTTTGTTTTGAGTTAAAATATGCATTTTTCAGCGTGAAATCGCAATTTTACGGTTTTTCGCGAAATTCAAATTTTGGCGACAAAAGAAATTCAATAAAAAGTAGAATAAAAATGCCAACTTTCCATGCAAAACAAAATATTTTTACAATCTTTTTCCATTAAAAAAAAATATTTTGTAAGTCGGAAACAAATCAAAAAATGGGCCTTATCTCGAGCCCATAACCTTAGCTCATTCGACGCGTACTCAAATTATCTATGACTTTGACCTACTGTATTTGTTGATTATAGGCTTTATTTCAAAATTTATTTAAATAAATGAAAAAACCCGGAAAATTTCCATTTTTTTTCTCGACAAAATGGTCATAACTTTTCTAGCGGTATTTTCTAACCTCCAAATTTCTCCAATTTTCCGAGGTCAAAAATTTTCAAAGTCCCGCCAAATTTCGGCATTTATAGTGAAATGTGATTGTTATTTTTGCCAAAATCTACAAAATTCATTTTATTTTGAGTCACAACATGCATTTTTCAGCGTGAAATCGCAATTTTTTCGGTTTTTCGCGGAACCGATTTTTGGCGACAAAAAAAATTCAGTAAAAAGTAGAATAAAAATGCCAACTTTCCACGTAAACAAAATATTTTTACAATCTTTTTCCATTTTTTTTTAATATTTCGTAAACCAAAAAATGGGCCTTATCTCGAGCCCATAACCTTGGCTCATTCGACGCGTATTCAAATTGTCTATGACTTTGACTCCCTGTATTTTTTGATTAGAGGCTTTATTTCAAAATTAATTTAAATAAATGAAAAAACTCGAGAAATTTCCAGTTTTTTTCCGACGAAATGGCCTTTACTTTTCCAGCGGCATCTGCTGATGAAATAAAAGTGCTTTTTATCCATTAATCTGTAAATAGAAAGGATTTGATTACATTCAGCCATTTTTTTCATTTTACCGGATTCTCAGGAGATTCGGTGACGGTGCGACTGAAACCAGAACCGATGTTACGAACATTTTTGTCTTCACTGACCGGACTAATAGTAAATAAAAAAAATCATGAATAAACTTACATATACTTCCATACTTCGCCGATCTGTACGACCTCACCGAACTGTGCTTCTGCAAGCCGATATGTCCAGTCTCACTTAAAGCTCTCGCGTACGAACCAACGTCCTGCATCCTCTTCGTATTCCCATTGGTGATCGTAAACAACTCGTAATCCAACGCCAAGCTATCGTTACCGTAGCCTCTGTGTCGCTGCCGGTCGCTATAAAAATGAAGATCGCGCGTTTTCTCGGCCGCCCGCGATCTCTCGTTTCCGTGCTTCAATCGCTCGTAGTACATGGCACTCGGATTGGGCATGTACTCCAAGCTCTTCGTGCTTTTCGTGTTCGAGCTCTTTTTGCACAGTTTCCTGTGTTTGGTGGGAACGTTGAGCGACACTTCGCCGTTTTGCGGCACCAAACCTCTCTCTTTCAGCTGGGCGAACAGCGACGACGTACGTCCGAACTGTTGACAGTAGCATTTGTTGCTTTCGGTGCAACTGTCGGTGTCGCAGCCGCAATACATGGGAGTCGATCCCGCGCAGCAGCATTTGTCTTCGTGCTTCGATTGGCACGTGTTGTGTTTCCTCGAGAAATTCTTGTTGCCCAAGCTGCAATAGCACTTGTCGGCGGAAACGCACGTGCAACTGTCGCTATCGTACGAACAATCTGAACACGACACGTAACCGCTCGAAGAGTTCCGATTCTGGTTGACGTTCTGTACGTTGTTATTGTTGTTGATCATCTTAGCTCGTCTCGCCGACAAGAAATCGCTATCTTCGGACGTGCTGCATTTGTCCCGTCTACTTTTGAACTCCTTCTTCTTGTAACTCGGCTTGCGAGTTATCTGATTGGCGGGTTCCTTGGGCCGGAATTGCCTTGTATCGTAGGACGACGAAGATATCGTACTTTCCGGCAATTTCGAATTGACCGTTTCCGTTCCCGTTTTGCTTCCTTTCTTGGACGATTTGTTGGATTTCATGTAGAAATTCCGCTGGAACACGTGTTTCAATTGCTTGAATTTGCTCCCAACCAATACGCGATGCGACGGTTTGCCGGTCGAGCTCAGCGATCGCTTCAACACTTTCTTCTTTTGGCGTCGCATGATCGACTTGGATCGTTGATACAGTTCGTCTTTGGTCAAGGTGACCGAGAGCTTCAGAAGGAATTCCTTGTAGATGGGTTTGAGATCGTTGAACGACATTCCTTCGGGATCTATTATGACGCCCAGGATTTCGTCCATGGAATGTAGGCCTTCCTGCAGACGGAATTCGTTGAAGAGTTCGTCGAAACCGAGGGGCGAGCCACCGGAAGCTTGACCGTTATTTCTGAAAACATAATCGTGAATGTATTTACAATTCGAAAAGTCTGTGACAATCACCTATACAAATTGTTCGTTTTCAACCTACCCCCTAGACGTATCTTCATACTATTTTTGACAAAATATTTTTTCAAGAAGGACCTACAATATTTTAAATCTTCTTTCTGACTATATGAAAGTGGAGCTTTGTTATCAGCTATAAATAGAACGCCCCTTTTTTCGTTTCATCGTCGAAATTAAATTAAGAGTGATTTTGATGATACAACCCCATCTCGATTCAACACTCGATCTAGACTATTTTTGACATACTGTTTGCGTGTACGTATTTGTGAGTATATGTAAGCGTAAAAACTGTGGAGGAGAAAGCGCCGTTTCTATTGGGCATATGAATTAAAAATTTTGCAGATCGCTTTAAAGCGGTGAAAATAGAAACTGTATTGATTTAGGGCGCGGTATTTTTGACATCTAGCTTCAGATTTTCAAATGGAATTATAGTATTTTATTGAACCGTAATGAAGACAGTGTTTTTATGGGTATAAATATACAGGGTGTTTCGTGAGGAAATGGAAATATAATAAGGGCATGTATAGGAAGCCCATATGTTCGGTTTCCATTTGTTTCAGAGATAATTCCGTATTCTTTTCACAAAGTTAATCAAGTTAACTCTGTTAACGTTGTCCCAAATGACAATTTAAAACAAAATATTAAGTAGGCAAGTGGTGTTATAACTGACAGTTATGCTAGTTTTATGAGATTGATTTTCTAGACATGTCCTCAAAATTATTTACATTTCCTCCCGAAACATCCTGTATATCACACTCATATATTTGACCTGCAGAAGCGTCCAAAATTCTCATTTTAAGATTTAATGACGTCATCGATGGGGAGTTGCAGTTTATTATACAGTATACAGGGTGTTACTCAATGTTATGTCCTCTTTTCAATGGGTGATTTTGGGCTAATTTTAAGTCGAAAAGTGTATATAAATGTATGCTTAGTTATTTTGCTTGTACGTAATCTGCAAGTTATTCCTAAGCTAAAACAGTTTTAACAAATTTTCAAAAATTTGTTATGGATTTATGGATTAATGCTAATTGCTTATTTGTTATTTTTTTGTTAGTCTTGTGATATTTTTTTCATTTTTTAAATTACAATTATTCAAAGTATCTTCTAAACAAATCAAAATCGGACATGAGCTTATTTTTCTTATTTTGGTTTCCTAGACATGTCCTTAAAATTATTTTCATTTCCTCCTGAAACACCCTGTCAGTTATATGTTCAACCTGTAGAAGTGTCCAAAATTCTCACTTTAAGATTCAATGAGGAGTTACAGTTTATTATACAATATACAGGGTGTTACTTAATGTTATGTACTCCTTCCAATGGGTTATTCTAGAGCTAATTTTAAGTCGAACAGTATGCTTGGTTTTCGATATGCATGGTGATGAAATTAATTTTTTTTCAGTTTTTATCAAAAAAAAACCGCTTGATATGAAACTGTTAGTACGAGGTGTGGCAATTAAGTTCCGAGACTATTGCTATAACATCTTTATTTTTAATTTTTGTACACTTTCTTATTTTTCCCCTTCAATATACTCTCCTTCCGCATCCCCACACCGCTTCATGCGAATTTTCCACTGTGCGAAGCAGTGCTGCAGATCATCTTCCGACAGATTGTTGAGTAGCTGCGCCGATTTTTTTTTACGTCTTCTAATGACTCATGGCGGGTTCCTTTCAAGCAGGATTTGATTTGTGGAAACAGGTAGAAGTCGCAGGGTGCTAAATCCGGCGAATATGGTGGGTGCTCCATGACCGTGACCTGGTTTTTGGCCAAATAATCCTTGACAGAGTACGCGTTGTGAGCCGGCGCATTGTCTTGATGGAAAATCCAGGAGTTCTCTTTCCACATTTTGGGCCTCTTTTTGCGAATCTTTTCTCGGAGCCTTCGCAATGGCCCTTATACTTAACCGACGGTCTTTTCGAACAATCTCGGTTACTTTTCGAACGTTCAAGTCACTTTTTGAAGTCACAGGCCACCCGTGGCGCTCGTCATCTTCAACATTCTCCCTACCCTCCTGAAAACGTTTGTACCACTCAAAAACTCTGGCACGGGATAGGCAATGATCCCCATAAACCGTCTGCAAATTTCCATAGCTTTCCGTCGCGGACTTTAACAAAAACTTTATATTAACTCTTTGCTCAATTTTTATATTCAACATTTTTTCGGCGAGTGTAATTTTTTCACGTTTGTTATTTCACGATTACAACAAGACTGTTTATTGTAGCCACTTGAAAATTTTACCCAAGGTCAAAGGATAAATACAGATTAAAACCACGCCGTTTACATTCATCTCGCTAAGCTGGTTTTAATTTAAAAAAAATCAGTCTCGGAACTTAATTGCCACACCTCGCATATCATTAATTATTATTTAATTTTAAACACGGAAGGTCTCTAGCATTTTCCTCGTACGTAATCTGCAACTTATTCCTGAGCTAAAACAGTTAGCTTTGGCCGTTACTAACTCTTATTCTTATCTCGTTTGACATTTTGACAAATTAGTTCGTGTTGACCCATCCATTTGTCAAAGCACAATTTCTGTAAGTACTAAAATTTATAAATTATTCTGATTCTGAGATAACCGATTTGTATTTTGCTTATGGTCTTGCACTAACAGTGAAAAACAGTGGCATAACAATCGTTCCGTTGAAAATGTGTCCATACCTACGCCAACTGCTTAAATTAAAAACGTATAGTATAAAAATGTTTTTATACTATAATATTCTACCCTGAAATTTAATGTAATATATCATACTGTTTTCAACATTTTTGTTGAAAACCGAAAAAAAGCTTAAATTCCGGATACTGTATATCGAAAATTAAGCATTTTGGGACATACATTTAAATCAACTCATCCATTAAAATCAGTATATAACATTAAGTAACATCCTGTATACACTTCGAACTCGTAGGAACGGACTCTGTTATAGCGCAGAATGTTGAGCGCTTGCTTTATGTACGACATGTACCGGGATCGCTGCCCGGCTCTTACGCAGCTTTTTTTGATATGTTTTCGTTAACTACCTATCTATCTTTTGATCATTTGAAATGATATATCCATAAGAGTGATTGAGATTGTTATCAATTTATGAAAGTAAGTTTTCTCTTATTAGAAATTCCATTTTTCATGACATGATACTTATTCAAGGGATACATCTAATCATTTATAATGTTCCCATACCTAACATGCATAAATTTTAATGCTTTGCGGGCATGTCCCTCTACAGGCTGTAGAAATGAAGGTCGATAATGAGCCAGCTGATTCATTGCACCTTTTCGACGTCGAATTGAATAGCCTCATTGCGGACTAGCTTCGACTAGCAAACTGGATGGAAGGAATATTTCGCGCGCTACTTATACTCAGAATAAAGAAAGCATAATAAAATATGAATAAATGCAATTCTTACCTGGAAACTTTCGATTTATATCTTGTGAGACCACCAGCATTTAAGAAACTACCCGATCTCGGGATGGTTACTTTGGTGAGAATATCACCAGAATTTTCTTTCTTTCGCAACGTTCCATCGGATCTTTTCCTGACGCTCTGCGATCTCTTCAAACCTTTGTTCGTACCTTCGCTCATCACTTGCTTGATTTCCGCGGTGATCTGCTTTTGTTCTTTGCTCATGAACGTGTTGAGTTTTTCTGGAAAAGAATGAAATCACATTAGATGAGAACGTCTGAAGAAAAGTTTTCATGTTCATTCCGAACAATATTCTGTTCTTATGAAGATCACTGGATGAGAAATAGGCGTTCGAAAGTGAGATTTTTAGAGCCAAATTCAACTTCCCAAATGCAATTTCAAGAATTTAATTTACTTAAGAAAATAAAATGCATAGATTTTGAGCTATTTTTAAGCTTACCAACGATATTTCCGTTATTACTTTTGACGTTAACCTCTAGAACTTGAATTATTTTGAAAAACAAAATGTACTCATTCGATTCTTGAGTTATTTTTGAGCTTCCTAACAGTATTAGCTAGCAGTTCTGAGAAATACTGTTTCTGATAAGCTAGCTTTTAAGGTCAACTTCAAACATTTAAGTTATCAAAAAAATTCAAAAGTTTTGACTTGGTTTCCCTAAAAGAACCTCCTAGTTTTCCGGAAAATCGAAAAAATGGTATTAGACGACAACCTAAAGAAATTGATTTATTTTAAATGGCAAAAGGTATACCTTTTTGAGCTATTTTCAAGCTTTTCGACAATATTTCCTATTTTACTTTTGACGCCAATCTCGAGAACTTCAATTATTTTGAGAAACAAAATGTACTCATTTCAATTTTTCAGCTATTTCCCAGCTTCCCAACAGTATTTTCTAGCTGTTTTGAGCAATACTGTTTCTGATAAGCTGGCTTTTAACGACAACTTCGAACATTTGGCTTATTAAAATAAGCAAAAGTTTTGAGCCTTCTTGGTTTCCCGAAAAGTTGAAAAAATTGTTTTTACAACTTCCATTATGTTATTTATTTGAAAAAACCTCCTAGTTTGCCGGAAAATCGAAAAATGGTTTTAGACAACAACCTGAAGAAACTGATTTATTTCAAATAACAAACGCATGTTTTTGAGCTATTTTCAAGGTTTCCAACGATATTTCCGAAATTACTTTGGACGTCAATCTCTCGAGAACTTCAATTATTTTGAAAAACAAAATGTACTCATTTAAATTTTTGAGCAATTTTCGAGCTTCACAACAATACTTCTAACTACTCTGAGAAATACTGTTTCTGATAAGCTGACTTTTCACAACAACTTGGATCCTTTATGTTATTGAAAAAATGCAGAAGATTTGAGCCCTCTTGGTTTCCCGGAAATACGAAAAAATTGGTTACAACTTCAAGAATTTTATTTATTTAAAAAACCTTCCTTTTTTCCGGAAAATCGGTTTCGAACACAACTTGTAGGTTTTAATTTATTCTAAATAACAAAGGGCACAGGTTTTTGAGCTATTTTCGAGCTTGCGAACGGTAGTTCGAACTGCTCCGAACCCTCTTGGTTTTCCGAAGAATCGAGAAAATTGTTTTGACGACACTCTTATAGATTTCATTGATTTATAAGGAACAAAATGTACTTATGTAGATAATTGGATGGTGTAACTTACCAGAAAACGATTGAGGCTTGATTTCCATGTACCGTCCGTCCTCATTTTGAGCAGTTTGATTGGACAATTGTGCGGTATTAAAATCCCCTGTTATATTGTTGGGATCTTCGAAAGAGGTGATGGTATCTAGATCTTGTTTCAACGAGGGAACCGTTGGAGCTCGTTTGTTCTTCATACTTCTCTTCGGAGCCCTTTTCAACGACGCCTGAAGCAAGGGATATTTGTCCGAAATCTGGAATCATTATTGTTAGATTAAATTACTGTAACAAACATCTTTCAAACAGCTTTTTGTTTTTCAGGAAAGTTCAGTACGAGGGGTATATACAGTAAAACCTCTACTTTAAATGGGGGCCACAAATGTAAACTGTAAAAGTGGCTGCTATAGAGACGAGACCGTTATTGAAAGGGTAGGATCGAATGTGGTTTTATTAACGATCGTTTCGTAAGCAGCTATATAGTAATTATTTTACAGTGGATGAAATACTTACGGCACCATAAAATTATGCTTCTTTGATGAATACATAAATAAATATATAGATTAAAACGACTGGGTCAATGAGTATATCTGCATTTATTTATTGTAAGTAATTTATTACATATTGATATTCAAATTGTTGTACTTTTTGAAAAATAGCTTCAGTGATGTTTGTTTTAGGCTTTTAAATTCATCTAAGTAGCTTGACTTTCAAATTCTGATGAAAGCAGAACGACTTCCAAGGCATATTCAGTATTATCGTTACTGTTGCGACTTAGTTTCGTTTCAAATTCTTTTGCGAAGATAGAGCTTTTTCCTATCTTATCCTGGGGCATGTCCCAGTTTTGCTGATTTACAGGGCGGGATCCATATTCACGTTTGCTGGTTCCCTCTCGAGTCATTCTATAGGTTGTCCTTATCGTCATATTGTCCCATCACTATATGGAGGGTTGTGAGGTTTACTTCTATAGCAGCTGTTGGGCATGTTCTCATAGCACCTATTATGCATACACAGGCTACTCTTTGAATTTTCTTTGGTAGTTATCTCTTTTCGTGTTTACTCCATAGGAGTTTCTCATCTAGTATAATTCCCAGATATTTTACCTCTGACATCCACTCAATAACGCTCCCATCCAGTTAGATGGTTTTGAGGTGAGGAATTTGTTTCCTTGTAAAGGCAACTAAGGTGGTTTTGGTGGGGTTGACGTTAGGTTCCATCGATTGGCACCTTTCTTTAGTATATTCAAGGCATCTTTGAACTATGTTGCAGAGGTCGTTCTCGAACTTACATCTTGCGAATATGACTATGTCGTAAGCATAACTCTTTTTATTGCATTGTGCTGCTCGTTCAATAATTGAATTAAATTGATGCGCCTAACAATGAATATAATGTGCAAAATGTCCTTTTAATAATGGCTTGGACACCATTTGTGTTACCACTCATCACGGACGCCCCATCGTAACTTTGAGCGATTAGTTTATTGTTATCAGACCCAGAAGGAGAATTTAATATAATTTGCAATTCATTCAGCAATGTTTTTGCTAATACATCAGCATTATTTCCACCCCCTTCAAAAAAAGACCAAAAGCTTTCGAAAATTTGTCCATTAAACGTTTCGAATAATAATAACCATTTGTTGATGATTAGCGGTGTCTGTAGTTTCGTCAGCCTCCAAAGCAATTAAATTTGCAATTTTAATTTCTTTTAATATTTCCTGCTTGTAAATTTGCAACATTACATCTAGCAATTCATTCTGAATAGTTTTTGGGACGCCTTTAGAACTTGTGAACCCGAACCTTTCATATGTATTGCAAGCGCAGCGTCTAATGCAGCTGAAAAGTTGATTAAACCTAACATAAATACCTGGATTTTCAGACGTTAATGTCTCATCATGTCTTCGTAACGCCGTTTCAAAGGCTCCGCAAAATTTTATACACATAATTAACCGGCGCAAAATATGACGGTTTCATTGTACTCAATTTTATGTCACAAATAAGCACTATCTAACTATTCACGTATGTCCACTTTGCCCAGAACACTAAAATCCATGCATGCATTCATGTGAGAAACAGAATTTCCGTGTTTCTTTGCTCTCTCTGCGTTGTGTTTTAAATCATTCAACCCTTGTTTATTCCACGCACTAACCTCTTTCTTAAAAATTAAGCACATAAAACAAAATAGTTTATTTGTTACTGGAAATGATTTTGATTTTGCACACAATTAACTGCCATCATCACTTCACGTCTTCGAATTGAATTCACACTATGAAAGCAAGGCGTTTACTGGAGATACGTTGCTTTGTGCCCCAAACCGACGCTGAAAGCGCGTATGACGAAGATAACCGTAGTCAGCCGAATCATACTCGAAATAGAGTTTCTAATTCGAATAATTTGCTGTTGGAATCGTTCAATTGCCTTTTGCAGTTGAGCACTGTCAATCCCACGCTTTTAAGTCTGATTAAATGAAATTTCAACATGTGGCATGATGAGATGAAATAATTTCAACCAGTAGAGAAATTTTGGGCAATTCAAATGTTTCAATAAACAACTTTGCTTCACTAATAGTAACTGAATGCATCCCAGCTTCGTCAATAATTTTGCCCAAACATTCTTTGAAACAATACTGGTGTTCAAATAATGTGTTCACAGTTCGACTTTTGAAAATCCATCGTGTGGGAACAGCGCGTAGTAATCTACTTTCTTCATCAAGAATTACCGTTCGTTTTGGCAATAGAGAAAGAGGCTTGGAAATTTTATTGCACTGTGCCGCTCGGTCAATAATTAAATTGAGTTGATGCGCGTAACATTGAATATAATGTGCATGTGGAAATGTTATTTTGATAACGGCTTGGGCACCATCTGTCTTACCACTCATCACGGACACTCCATAGTAACTTTGAGCGATCGAGCGATCAGTTCATTGTTATCAGACCCAGAAGCATAATTTGAAATAGTTTGCAATTCATTCAGCAATGTTTTCGCACTTCAGACTTCACGTCTCCGAATAGAATTCACACACTGTACACTATGAAGGCAAGACGTTCACTGGAGTTACGCCGCTTTGTGCCCCAAACCGACGGAATAAGCACTTCAGAACGTTCCTTGGAACATAGTTTTGAGCGTTAGCGTTGCAAGCGCCTGACGTGCGGAATAAAATAATACACTGAATTACATTCGAATTTCTTTCTGTGTTTATCTTGGTGGTTGAGTGGGCACGTGCCTTTGTGATCTTTAGTACCAGCCGCCACTGTTTATCCTACTACTGCTGCATATGTATCTGGGTATCGTTGTGGCTGTATTTGACCTAATATAAAATGAAAATGTACCGTGTTTGGTCTACTGAAACTCTCCAGGCTCTGTATAATAATTATGAACCAATATATCATTGTCAAACAATGTTGAATGTAAATCAAAAAATGAAAGTCTCAAGATAAACGATATATCACGTCTATCGTGAAACGTATAACCGATAATTATGTCTTAATAACAAGCTTATATGTATAGCGTGATAAGTAACCATAATTCAAACATTTGTACTCACCTCAATCTGATCAACATCGCTTACAGTGGACGACGTCGTACTTCTCTTCCTTCTGGGCGGTCTCACGGGCACATTGATGTTAGAAGCGCTGCTCCTCTCGTTGCAAACACTAGAAGCTAACGACATGCACGTAATACCGTTCCGACTTTTAGGTTTTTTCTCTTTGGCCCTCATATGTGACATCAGAGATTTGTACAGCGTCGCTGCAACCACTATAGCGTCTTCGGACGTTTGACATACGAACCTGCAAGTGTACAAGTTACCGTAAATAGGGGACATACTATATCGATTGTATCGCCTAAACGTCTAAACTCGGCCAGATTCAACAAAAACTGACGAAAAGGATGTGCACTTAAAAATTTAGACATTTAAAATTTATTAGTTGACATACATTGTGAACGCGTTCTTCGGACAAATTATGTTTTATGGTATAGTGTAATCTAGATTTTTATGTTAATCTAGACATGATATTTGCACGAAACTTAAAATTGTGACTCGTATTTGGAATATATTATCTTCTAACGAACGATCAAGCTACTGGTCTAGTTAGGTGGCATTATAGAAGATTAATAATCATTAATAGCAAAATAAAGATAGGAACACCAGTAAAGTTTGTGGATTATTATGTGTGTGGCCTTATTGGTCAACCCGAAAGCTCGAGCTTCCTACTGTATTAATGAAAGTTGGGTTAGCTCAATATTTATTATTTATTCACCAAATCAGTTGACCTAAAGGCACCATCCACTATACGACTATTGTACCCCAGGGTCACGTAACCCGGAGCCGCTTTCATACAGGCAGAGGACTGTACTCAAAACAACATTATAAAATAAAGTGATTGTGGCTCACAATTGTTGATGAACATGAATTTGTTCAAAATACAAAATATACAGGCATCTGGAAATTCATAGTAGTCCAATCAATGGGGATTTCTCCTCATATTTGAGTTGTACGAAATAAATTACGATGAAATCTTGTGCAATGGGTAAGTAATGACGTCAATAGAAAAGACAAAAAAATTAAATGTGGAAATGATCGGTGAAGTGGTAGAAAGCACCCCTTTTATCACGGTTTCCGTAACATGTAACATGTCCCAGGTTTTAGTAGTAGAACTTTAACAGTCGATAGAAAATTTGATTTTGAGGAAAAATTTTCCTATTAACATACATGCACAGACGCTTAGTTTTTGAGATACTTTGAATTTTATAAAAATTTCTTAATTTTGTTTGTACTTTCGAAGATAATTGAGATGTTTCAATGAAATTTGGTATCGTGGATGCGTAGATAGATAGTTTACCAAATTTGTACATAAGTTCAGACCGGTATCACGTTAGCTATTTAGTAACAATAAATCGACCCGAAAAGTGTTATCACCCTTTAAAGGCTATTTTTTAGGAAATAACTTCGATGCCTAATTTGAACCGAAACAGATAATTAATTTTTGTTATACAGGATGTCCCACGACGTTTTGACAGTCCAATTTCTCGAAAACTGTTGATATGACATACATGAAATTTGGCAAATATAAACAGTCGAAACTGATGCTTATATTTATTATAAAATGACTTCCGTTTTTCCTGTCATTTCGGGTCACGTGACCCCAACATAATTTTTTTAAATAGGACAACCGGTATAATATTACAATTTTGGATATGTCATTCAAAAACAAATTCAACGATACCACACTTATCATCATTGTATTGTGCAGTAATGATAATAGGGACAATTAAATGAACATCTGTATAGATTCAAATAGTAGCTACCAAAAATAAATTATTTTATTAAAAAACGTAACATAGGGAATTAAAAAGTAAAAGTAATAAAAAAAATTAAACAAAATGTTCAAATTGATGACCATGTACATTGACACAATGTTCAAACCTTGTTAAAAGATTTCTTGTAAGTGCTGCTGCAATCATTTCGGGTGTTACGGTCCGACATGCCTATCTTATTTTATTCTTTGAATCATCTAAATAAGTCGGGGGTGTGACATAAACTCGACCTTTTAAGAAACCCCAGAGAAAGAAATCTAAGGGTGTAATATCCGGAGAACGGGGTGGCCACAGAATCGCACCATTTCGACCAATCCATTTTTTAGGAAATGTGTTATCAAGATATTCTCTAACTGGCCCAAAAAAGTGAGGAGATGCTCCATCTTGCTGCCACCACATTGTTTGCCTTTCATGTAAGGGAATATCTTCAAGTAATTCTGGTAGAGTGTTTTGAAGAAAATCTAAGTATCTTTGCCCCGTTAATGTTCCTTCATAAAAATAGCGACCAATCAACCGCACCAAACATTGATTCCCCATATTGTTTGAAAATTGGTTTCGCGCATCCACTTTGGATTCTCCTGCGACCAATAATGACAATTATGGCGATTAACAATACCATTGTTATGAAATCTACTTTCATCACTCCATAATATTTTTTCTAAAAAAGAAGGGTCATCATTACTTTGTACTAACATTTCAGCAGTAAAATTTAATCTCCTTTCAGGATCTGCAGGGACTAAACCTTGTGTTGAATGTATTTTATAAGGATGGTATTTGTGATTTTTTAATACTCTTTGTTTTGAACTTCTATTTATTTGTAATTTTTGTTCAAGAAATCGTATTGAGGTGTGTGGATTTACCTAAAGATAAGCCAAAATATTTATCACATTGTCATCTGCCTGAGCGGTCTTTTGACGAGGAACTTGATTTTTACTGCTTGGTTAAGAACCAGTTCTTAGCTTTCGTTCGACATAGGCAAAAGTATTTTTGCTTGGAGTTATTCTATGAGGAAAACGGTTTCTGTACAAGCCTTGAGCATGAGTTTTGTTTTTTCCACATTCTCCATAAATAAGCAGCATGTCAACATATTCATCGTAAGTAAAAATTGAAGACATTATTTACTTATTATTACAGTGTCTTCACAAGATTATTACTAATAATTAATGTAAGTTCTTGATTAAACTTCACCTAACAATACTGAATGACAACCTATGTCGTTGCTACAATAGTTATTTGTTTCATAGCCACCTAAATTTTTGAGTGCAAAGTATTGCTTTAATAAATTTAGTAAAAATAAATAGCCCTTATTATCATTACTGCACAATACAATGATGACAAGTGTGGTATCGTTGAATTTGTTTTTGAATGACATATCCAAAATTGTAATATTATACCGGTTGTCCCATTTAAAAAAATTATGTTGGGGTCACGTGACCCGAAATGACAGGAAAAACGGAAGTCATTTTATAATAAATATAAGCATCAGTTTCGACTGTTTATATCTGCCAAATTTCATACATGTCATATTAACAGTTTTCGAGAAATTGGACTGTCAAAACGTCGTGGGACACCCTGTATAATCACCAAAACCGTGAAAATCGGGTGAAAATTGGAAAAAGAGGAACCTTAAATGTAAAAGCTTCGTTGACCGACAAGAATAAAATAAGCTGTCTTTTCATCCAAGAATGCTCACATCGCCGAAACGAACAGAAACACGAGTAATCGAAATTGTAACACATTATTGTTTTAAGTATATGAATACTTAATTCGGAGTCATCTCAAGCAATGTTTGAATAAGATTGAAACCAATAAAAAACGCTTGAGTATTCACTTTCGAACGAGATGTTAAGACTTATGAGGTAATAGGAAAAGGTCGTCAGATCTTACTAGAAAGGGCGGCATCAAACTCGACATATCCTAATGCATTTTAAATTATATTTTTACAACTACAATCTTGGCATAAAGTTGTTGCTGGTAACTAACCCCTGTAACAGGTATCTAACTAACTATATTTTGTTTTGTAGGTATATCAGTTTTCATAAGTACATAGTCATTTCTAGTGTAAATTTGAGGGTCTATGTAGTCACAATTGTGAAAAAGAGTAAAAATATCGAAAATAAATCATATTAATTTTTCGGATTCAAGTTCAAAGGAAACAACAGAAAATTAGCTTCCAGAGAAACTAAGTGGAGGTGCATCAAACATAAATGTAAAGCAAATTTTCGTACTCTAGGTGAGTCAAAAAGTCGAGTTATAACAAATCTGAGTGTAAATCATAATCATGAACCAGAAACAACAAATGTGTTGCAAAGACAAGTTTTAAGTCATTGTTTGAAGAGAAAAGCCGAATGTGATATAACAGAAAAACCTTCCAAAATGATTAGAATGGAGCTAGCTAAAAATGATGTGTCTTTAAATAAATTTGACAATAATTGATCTACAATGTGGTAGAAGAAACATTTACTCTGCACGTCGAAAATTATTGCTAGCTTTGCCAAAATCACTATCAGAGGTACATGAGACTTTGAATGAACTTCAACCAGATTCCAACAGAAATAAGACTTCCTTATTGTTAATGATTTATCCGAAAATTTAGTGATATTTAGCTGTAAAAGTAATTTAAAGTTTTTATGTGAATCAAAAACTATTTATATGGACGGTACATTTTCTTACTGCACAAAATAATTCACACAACTATTTACGATACATGATTTTTTTAAAGGCCATTATGTACCATTCGTTTTTTATTTACCAAAAGACAAAAGTGAAAAAACATATAGGTTTTGCATATCAAAAATTAAAAAGTATTGTGATTATATAAAAATCAAATTTGTACCTGAAGAAATAGTAGTAGATTTTGAGATATCTATTCATAATCCAGTGTTAGAAATTACTGGGTGTCGATTCCTCTAAACTCAAGCATGGTACAGACAAATTCAAAATCTAGGTTTATCAAAAGAATACCAAGACAAAAATTCTGAGATTGGAAAGTGGCTCCATTATTGTTTTGGTCTTTTATTTTTGGAACCAAAGGACATTGACGATTTTTATTTCTTCGAGCTCTACGAAGTTAAGCCAGTAGATGAAAGACTTGAAACATTTTCTGATTACCTTCTCGAAAATTATTTGACAGATAGTTCGAAATTTACACCACATATATGGGCTGATGCCACTGCTGCATTAAATAAAACAATCAATGCTTGAGAATCGTTTCATTCCCATTTTAATGCATCCATGTATCAAACGCATCCTTCTTTATTTATTTTTGCAGACGCACTTCTTAAAGTACAAACTGAAATCTATATTAAATACAACAGTGTTAACGGAATTAGTAAATTAAAAAATATAGCCACTAAGGAACGTCGTAATTTTGTTAATTCTAAAATTATTGAATATAAAAATAGTAAGTTGTCCAAACTGCAATATGTTGAAATAATATCGCATTATTATGCAATTAATCGAAATAGTACAGTGTAAATATAATTTTGAATATGTTCTTCCTATGTACCTATATGTATTACGTATATTTCAAATTAATAAATTTTGTTTTAATATTACATCAGTCTATTTCTTGGAAGCAGAGGGAGGTATTATTATTCATGTGCCGAGTTTGAAAATTTTAAAAGTGAATCTTTTAATCTCTATGCCGAGCTTGACTGTTTTATTTCGTATACCTGAGGCATGTGCCGAATTTGTATTACCTCACTAGAAATATTGATATTTCAGCATTCTACCCAAATTATACTTTTAATATCATAAAGGCATGTAGAAATTTGCATAGGTTTTAATTAATTAAATTAGTATAAATCTGACTTAATGATTGAACGACTGTTCTATGATTTACAGACTTGGAGTCACATTTTATGTTGATCATCTACAGGATAGATTTTTTATAATCGAATTGATCAATTCGATTACAAAAATGTTAAAATTTTAACTAAAGAAACAAATTATTAGTCCAGGCTGTGAACCGGAGAAAAAAAAAACGTGTAAGTTCGAATCGAGAAATTTCTGTTGCATTAGCTTCAGGAGGTTCTCAGGATCATTCATACACCTTAAAACCTCTTGGGAACCCCAACCCCACCCATTGGGGACGACATTTGCAACATGCCAAGTCTTGAATTGTATTTTCTACAAGAAAAGGTATTATGGCATTTCGAGTGCACCTAAGAAGTTTTTTAAGTCGCTGAACACGGATCCGTAGCCAGATTTACTTGCAATCCATCGTAGGGGTGGTCGAATCGACAAAATTGGCCAATTTCGCACCCCTTATATGTTATTCTGCAATTTACGTGTTTTTGTCAATTCGAGTGCACCATGGGGGTTTTTTGGGTAGCTGAACACGAATTTGGAGCCAGATCTACTTGCAATCCATCGTTGAGGTGGTAAAATTGACAAAATTGGCCAATTTTGCACCCTTAATATGTTGTTTTGCAATTTACGTGTTTTAGGCATTTCGAATGCACCAAGGAGGTTTTTTGAGTCGCTGAACACGAATCCGAAGCCAGATCTACTTGCAAACTATCGTTGAGGTGGTAAGTGACAAAATTGGCCAATTTTTTCGATTTTACCACTCCTTCAATGGATTGCAAGTACATCTGTCACCGGTTTCGTGTTCAGTGACCCAAAAAACCTCCTTGATGCATTCAAAATGCCAAAAACACGTAAATTGCAAAATAACATATTAAGAGTACGAAATTGGCCAATTTTGTCGATTTGACCACCTCTACGATGTATTGCAAGTAAATCTGGCTACGGATTCGTGTTCAGCGACCCAAAAAACTTACTAGGTGTACTCGAAATGCCAAAATACCTTTTTTTGTAGAAAATACAATTCAAGACTTGGCATGTTGCAATTTTGAGGGAGATTTCGGACTATTGTCGCCCCCAATGGGTAGGGTTGGGGTTCCCAAGAGGTTTTAAGGTGTATGAATGATCCTGAGAACCTCTTGAAGCTGATACAAAAAAAAATTTTTGATTCGAACCTACAGGTTTTTTTATTTTTATTATAGCTAAAATCCCGGTTCACAGCCTGGACTATATAATGAAAGATCTTCCTGGAGATGATTCATATAAAACATGAATCCAAGTCTGCAAATCATAG
The DNA here is from genome assembly GCA_958510875.1 of Endomychus coccineus. Taxonomy (NCBI): domain Eukaryota; kingdom Metazoa; phylum Arthropoda; class Insecta; order Coleoptera; family Endomychidae; genus Endomychus; species Endomychus coccineus. Next base: position 17,100,978 of record OY294070.1, read on the forward strand.
AATAGACGTTCAATCATTAAGTCAGATTTATGCTAATTTAATTAACTAAAACATTTGGGTTGAATTTGCCTTCGACTCTGGTGTCTAGTCGTTAGCGTACCATTCCTTATCCTAATTTGATTACCACGCTTTCCACCTCCAGATGCTAAAGCAATGTGAACAGCCCTTGCGACCTTAGTGGATACTTTGGATCCCATTAGAGACCAAGCAAGCTACAGCAAGTCTCATCGATGTCTTTATTTTTTATTCTCCTCAGAAAGATTCGAGACTTGAGTTGTGGAATGCAGTCGTAATATCAGAATGCAACCGACAAAAAAATATGTTTTCGAGTGCATTTCTCTACGATTTGGTGCATAGCTGTTTCTGAGGATTTAACTGCTGCATATAAGTCCATTTGTAAAGGAGGAGTTTCCTTGAGAACCTCGGCATGAGTTTGGTCTACCTCATGCGTGGTGATTCCCGCCACAAGTCGGACCACTGCCTCGAAGGGCGAGACCCTCATGCAGTTTGATAAAACGACTATTGGCTCCGGCCCAATAGGGTATATAAATGTCGATTACTGTTTATGATTTTTCCTAATTTACTAATTTATACCATTTTTGAATGTTGTAGAACATTCAATTAACATTTATTTACGAAAATGATGTTGAAAATAACAATTTTTTTTGCAAATTGTGATTATGTATTTATAAACGCGAAAAACGTGAGTAAATATGTCGTGATTATGACAATATATTATTGTTTTGGGGGAAACGGTACTTTTGAGGGAATTTTTCTCTCTCAATTTTCAGTGTTTTCTCATTGTATGTTTAATAATGAACTGTAAAGTACGAAATTGCAGTCAACTTTTTTTAAATTAAAGTGATGTTTAACAAAGTAAAATTTCTTGTTTTTATCTGTAAAAATGGAATATTTCAAAGTAACGGACAGCTCCATTCAAATTATATTTCTTGTCTATTATGATGATTCAATAACTCGTTCTGAAAGTGAGGCAAAGCGAATCACATGACTGTTCTTAATATTATTAATTTCGTATATTGATACATGCCCGCAACATTTCTTTAATTGAACTCAGATAACGTCAAAACGACGCATCTGAAATAACTCACCCATGGCACTCCAATTGTTTATGAACTCCTATCTTCCTCATAACCACAGCGAACAGCGGAGAATGTGCTTCGGACGTTATGTATTTCTTTTCGTTTTGATCCAAAGTCTGGAAGAGAGCTTGTTTGTCCAAATTGTCCGGGTCGGTTATCAAAGGTAGGAAGGCGTACGACTTTTTAGGATTATCGTGAATCACAAACTTCACAGCCGACCACACCGCTATAGTGGGAAAAGAGTTGAGTTGTTCCAAATCGCCTAGAACAAAATACAATTGATTGATGAATGAATGAACAAGTTAGATATTAACCACAAAACTAATTAGGTTTCATTGTATCGACCAGTTACACCACAGCTCTCGAGCTAATCAGCGAAACGAGTGAGCTGCGGTGCTACCGGTCATTATTGTTGTTGAGGTAGAAGTACCCCATTGATAAAAATGTTAGATAGACCAGAGCATCTGATGCCATCACGCTTGTATTCATCTCACAACCTGGAAGAACAGCGCAAGATGGGGTGAAAGCACTGAAGTCTATAAGTATTTCACCATTCATGCTCAAAACGGCAGGAATATTTACAAAGGAGCTTATATACACAGAAACAAATCGTAGAGAAAATGGAAAATGCACTGGACAATATATTTTGTCGGGTGCATTCTGACATTGGGATAGCATTCCACAACTCAAGTCTCGAATCTATCTGAAGAGAATTGAAAATAAAGGCAATGATGAGACTTGCTGGAAGTATGCTTCTTTTCTAATGAGATTCAAAGTATCCACTAAGGGCATCAAGGGCTGTCCGCAAGGGAGATCATTGTCCACATTGCTTTAGCGTCTGGAGATGGAAAGCGTGGTAATGAACCTAGGATAAAGAATGGTTTTAATACAATTGAGTAAGCTAACGACTAGTCACCAGAGTCCAGAGTCTAAGGCAAATTCAACGACACAATTACGGTAAGAATGTAAATCGCCCTCATATCTAGCATATGAATAGAGGAAGAGGACCTAAATATCAGTTCCTACAAATCTACCATTAACTTTTGGATGAAGCAGGAAACTGGAAAGAATAGGTCCTCGAACCCTAGATGGGTTAGAGGATCTATCCTCTATAGCAAGTAGCACGGTTTTTCAGAAAGAGGTCTACGCAATATTGACTTGTGCCATGGAAAACCTGCGAACAAACTATAAGTAAATAGGCGCATACATATTTGCACAGACAGCCGATCGGCTTTGGGAGCTGTCAACCACCCAGAGATGTAGGTAAAGACGAAAATGATAAGCATATGTGTTAGTGTACCTATTTCCCGAGAATTTACATGTAACCTATAAACAAACAAACTTTTTCAGTTTTTTCAATAGTATTTGATTAATCGAGTTGAATTCGATGCATCGGTAAAAACCACAAACAATAGCCTATTCAATTCTAGAATAGGCTAATGCTCACGAGGCGCACAATGGGCCCAATCCGGTGGCCCACGTGCCTCAAGTGGACACACCTTTGATTTCTAATGACGATGATGGTGGATACCGCATTCTTACCTTTCTCCCCTTGATATTGCACTTTCAACCCTTGACTAGATATTTCCAACCTCCCGGTGAGCATCTTCTTCATTTTGGTGGTTCTTTTGTAAGCGAAATAGAGATCTTTCAACGGACTCTGCAATCCAGCCAAACTAGTAACTTTACTGTTCAGTGGCACCGAACCCAAATAATCGACTGTAAACGAATGCAGCCCGATATTGCTGTCGTCAATACCGCTATCTAAAGCTACGTCAGAGAACATCTTCTCGATCCTCGCTTGGACGCTGTTGTTGGTGTTCAAACTGTTGTCCGAATCGAACATGGCGTCTATCTTTTGTTTATACACGCTGTAAACGCTTCCGTTTTCAAGTTGATCGTCGAGAAGTCGAAAACCGCTAGAATGCGTACTTCTTTGACTTCGAATACTCGCCGATTTCGTCTTTTTATTTGGTTTCGGAATTGGAGGCGGTTTTGTGGGGAGATTAGAGATCGCACGTGGTTGATTGTTCGTTACTCCAATATCATGGATGAGTGGTTTGTTGACGTAATCGTGGGCATTGTGGAATTTCACTCCCATCGGCAGCCCAACCGGGAAATTGAGTAGTGGGGGTAAAGCGGGGGGGCGTGGTATTACGACGCTCTCCATGTTGCACATTACCATCTTAGGATGTTGTTGGTGCTAACTGATTTCCATTCTTGATTCTTTAATGAAGGAACTGCAAGAAAAATAAGAATTATTATTGACATTATGTTTTCGGTGATTAATTGCTATCTTCAATCATAGAGATTTTGGCAAATCAATATGAACAATTCTAGAGTTTCCACGTTTCCTACGTGTAATTCCATTCTATTGCTATTTGCTGAAGTTTCCCAACTTAGTTCTTATAATTTCGATGATTCTAAGGGGCATTTAATAATCTATGAACAAGACTATTAAATGGAGCTATTTTTAAATTGAATGGTGTAACTGAATTTGCAGGAGTGATGACCATCTTTGATAATGTTCATATCTGTTTCTATTGCTACAGTGAATTTGAGTGAATCAAATTGGCTATCAAGCGTCTTCATAAAAAAGGCACGATAATCAAAATATTTACTTATTATCGAGAAAATATCATCGACATATCTATGCCAAAATCCAAAATTTTGGCATTGATATAGTCCTGTTCATAGGCTATTAAACTTTCCTTTCAGCCAGGGTTATAACAAACGAAGTTTAGGACTTTCAGCAAATAGCTTTGAACAATGGTTACCTGCAAATAGTTTAATAAAATTCATAAGTTTCACTTATTATCCTACAGTAATTGATAAATTCATTAACTCGTTTTCTTAATTTGCAGTACAAACTGATGTAAGAATAAGCTAAAATACAGTTTAAGCAACATATCTGATAAAGTTTTCGCCTTCGACTAATCCGGGATTGATGAAATCGAATGAAAGTCGTGTTGAAAATGCTATGTGGGTTAAACTAGAAGAAATATTCCAACTAGGTATGAAGAACAATTTGGCCAAATAAGAAAAAATGTTTATAAGTACAGGTCACACTTAGCAACTTCCAAGCCGCACCAAGTTGGCAACTTATTGCAAAATTAAAAGATTTCAACCTGAACCTGGTGATACACTGGTTTAATTTGATGTTGTTTCACTATTTACAAATACTCCATTCCCTGAGTAAGTCGATCAACATTCTGAAGAAATGGCTTTCAAATATTAATATCCCCGATAGAAACTGCACAGAATACGTGATCCTTACATCTTTATGTATGGAGTAAAATTATTTCATTGAACAAACATTACTATGAACAAATAAGAGGATGTAAAATGGGCAATTCACTCTCTGCTTTATTGGCCAATATTTTTCTATGCGAACTTGAAACCTCCTTAAAATTGAGTTAGTTTCTAAAAGTTTGGTATAGATATGTTGACGACATTTTCGAGATTACAAGTAAAAGTTTTGATTTACATAGCTTTTTGAACACGCTTAATAACCGATTTGATTCAATGTCGAAATAGAAAGATAATCAGCTTCCTTCCTTGATATTAACATTATAAAAATGGAAATCACTTGGATTTCGACATATACATAAACCCCACTCAAAAAAAATAGGTATACCCCGGCGGATTCAGCTACACCATTTAAATATCATATAGCTCCGTTTAATATTTTTGTTCATAGATTATTGAACGACCCTTTGAGCCAGCAAAATTATAACAACAGAGTTGAGAAACTTCAGCAAATTGCGTTGGACAATAATTAAGCCATTGCCTTCAAATACTTCAATAGAATTCAAAAGTTTCACTTATCATTCTTCAGTACTTAATAAATTCCCTAGTTTGTTCTCTAGATTTGCAATACAATCAGCTTTAGATGTAAGAACAAGCTAAAACACGGTTTAGGCAAACACTGCTGATAAACTTTCCAATTTCGACAAATTCGGGATTTACAAAATCAATTGTGAGTCGTGTTCAAAATTCTATTTGGGTCAAACTAGAAGGAACATTTTAAATTGTTGTAAGGAACATTTTGCCTATATAAAGAAAAATAATGGTGAAAAATCATCGGTAGCCGAACATATTTTGAATACAGGCCACACCATTTTTCAAGAAAGTTTATCACTCTTAAAACACTTTTGTTTATCGATGGCCAAAACGAACGGTAATTTTTGATCAAATAGTCAAACGTAGATTACCACGCGCTGTTCCTACAAGTTGTATTTTCAAAAATCGAACTGTGAACACATTATTTGAACACCAGTATTCTTTCAAAGAATGTTTGGACAAAATTATTGAGGAAGATGGGATAGATACAATTAATATTAGTGAAGAAAGTGGTTAATTGGAACATTTGAATTGCTCGGAATTTCTCTACTGGTTGAAAATACTTCATTTCATCATGCCACATTGTTTAATCAGACTCAAATGGGCGAAATTGACAATTGAACAATTCCAACAGAAAATTATTCGAATTAGAAATTCTACTGACAATGGCAATCAAGAATGCAAAAACGAAGAACCTGCTAGGAAAAGACAAAAAACGACACCTGGAGATAACAGAGCTGTTATTGCAAAGGAAGTATGTGACACTATTTTAAGTCAAATTAGCGACCGATTTGATTTTAAGAATAAGAATAGAATAGAATAAGAATAAGAATAAGAATACTTTATTTCAATATGATTGTCACAAAAAAAATTGTTACAATAAAATGAAATACGTCACCAAAAAACAAGAAGTATGCATTTGACCTATATTAAGGATAAAAGTGAGTTAAAGTAAATATTAAATAAATAATTTAAAATTACACACAATAATAAATACAATTGGATAAACAAACATCAAATAACACCAGAAGTTAAAGGAACACACAGCAGGTAAATAAATTAGATAAAAACAAAATATTACTATTTTATTGGCAATCTCGATTTAGATATTCCTGAGTACTGTACGGTTCTAACTCAAGAAGGAATAAATGAATTCCTTTTTTGAATTGTTTTATTTCCTGACAGAGCTGTAAAACTTTCGGCAGGCTATTATAAAGTTTAAGTGACATATATAAGGTATTCTTCTCTGTTAGAGACAATTTATGAACGGGATAATTATATGCAAGTGTGCGAGTGTCATATACTTTTTGTTTCTCCAATTCTTCAAAATAATGTTTATTTTAAAAATTAAATAGTAGACATTCTTGAATGTAAAGACCCGCTAAGGTAAGAATGTGATTTTTCCTAAAAACACCCCTACATGACATGCATTTCCACTAAAATATTATGAAGAAACTGTAAAATCTTATCCTATGTTGGACAGGGTAAGCATAAAAGTGAGCTTTCAGCAATTTATGAGCGCGATGGCAGGTGTGACGTAGATGGTATTTTGCCACTTTTACTGTTCATAACAGGCAACAACATAAAAATGGTATTGGAAGAAACATACAAGCTGTTGGATATTATTTGTACAACTCCCATGTCGACAGCAGAATATGAACGATCTTTTTCCACCTTCAAATGCATTAAAATTTTTGTGAGAAGCACAATGTCAGAAGATCGACTGAACGCATTGGCGGCCTTATCAATAGGAAAGAAGTTCGTCCAGTTTATCCCGGATTTTGACAACAAAGTCATAGACGTTTTTCCAGCATGAAAAATAGGTAGAATTTCCCTTGTACCCACCCTCTTTCATAACTCAAGAGCCGCCACTGCTAGAAAGGTTTTCAATTCTCAAAAAGAACGAGCATAGAAAAATAGACAGTTCAGGAAATTAGTTTACAACGTAAACGGCGATCTCTCCGTTTCCTCAACTTCATAATATCTATGTAACCACATTTTTAGTGTAGAAGAATTGCTGCAATTGTGCTTATGTAACGTAACGATCATTACTATTTGGCTCTATGTAGGACAACCTCGTCGGCCTTTTGAATACAACAATTAACGTCATTTAAGTCTTCAGAAATTGGCTTTCAATTCAATCATATTTAATAAAGTAATTACTCGAAATAATCTATCATCATGCTTCGATGAAAGCTTCGGTCATTAGCATGGAAAAATAGCTAAGCCGTTCCATGAAATAATTTCATAAATAATCAACTCATTGTCATTCATAAGTCTTCAAACGTTCACCTACAGAATCATAAGAGAAATTTCAGGTCATCATCGATCGATTCCCAGTCATCGTTTAATATTAAGAATCCTGTATTATTATTATTTCGTTAAAATTAAAAACCATTCCGTTATAATCGCTCAAAGTTGATCAACACTATTAGCATATTGTAGTTCCAACAGATGGCAAGTACCATTTCACTTATTTCTGCACCTCGTGTACAGTTACTTCCAACATTCAACTACAGTTGGGCCATTCAATTAATAATCGTTACATTAACGCAAAACTGTTATGCAAGCTTACAAGAGCATTGTAAACAATCGCTTCTACGTAAGGAATCATGAGTTGATTTGCTCGTTACATTCCATCGTGAACATTTTATACTACGTTGAGACCTTAGAGGAGCGTAGCCTGAAGGAGTCGGGAGATGTCGCAGACGAAAACTAATTATAACATTATAGATTCTGACATATATTGAAATGATAAATCAATTGTAATTAAAAACGATGTGGACCTATTCAGATTAATTTAACGGACATTCCTCCGAAAAGTTAAGTCATGTAAACGTTCCCAAATACATACAGGATGTTATTCAATGTTATGTACTTATTTTAATAGGTGATTTCTGGCTAACTTCAAGTCTAAGTTTATACGAACGAATGTCCAAATAGCTTGGTTTTTTTTTCGGTTTGTACCAAAAATTCAGAAAACCGTTCGAGATATTTCATTAAAGCTCTGTTATAAAAACACACTTTTTACCAAAGAAGTTTATTTTTAATTTAACCAGTGGCGTAGGTATGGCTACGTCATGATACAATTTGTACGAAACAATTGTTACGCCACTGTTTCTTTTCTAAATTATTAGTGTAGTATTGATTTTCATTCAATTTTAAACGAAAAGGTAATTAAACATTTTTGGAGTACAATTTTTTTTTCTTTGCTTTGACAACACGAGAGGAAAACTTATATGCGTGAAAAGCGTACCTTACACGGTCAATATTATTCAAGCAATATCGATATTGATCAATATATGCAACGTGTAAGGAGTATATTGAAACAATAATATTGATGGCAATAATATTGATCCTTAAAGAACTCGAATATTATTAGCGATCACGTAAATTACCACGATTCGAAATAAATCCACCACCTGTGTCGACCGTGCTACAGATACTAAAGAACCATTAACTTATTTCGGCTGGTTTCTAATTGCGGGTCAACGTTCCAAACGTACACTACTTGGCGTCTAAGTTTTTTTTAGACCATCTGTTCGATGTAAACAACTGTATCACGCGAATAGATATCCTGATTTGAATTACATTATAAGCTTCCGATTATTAATTGTTGCGAATTATCCCGACTAGTAAAGCAATTTTATGAAATTGTTGTTCATTTAGAGTAGGTGTAAATATTTATTTTCTTTTGTACATATATTTTCGATAATCCATCATTTCCTTTAATAAACTGTATATATGTAAGCATCTGTGTTTTACCGGTGAGGAATCAATCAATTCATATCTGTCAGATTTCATTCAACGGGAAATATACGACCCTGGATCACTCATCCCGGTGGTGATAACTTTCTACTTTTCCGTGTAACAAGAAAACATATCTTTTCCCGAGAAAGGCGGTCACACTGCAAGTCGATCCGCCTTTCTCATAATGGTATCCTGCTTTATTATAAATGGCGAAACCAATGCAACTAGGTGTTGAAACAGTTCATACATTCTTAAAAAATTCTTGTAGTCATCTGGCTCACTGTTGAGCCCTCGAAGCAATTCCCCATATCCATGACTCGTACGTCTATTTAGCCAGCTTTTTGTCCACACTGTTCTTTTCCTTCCCCTTTTCCTCTTCTTGAGGACCGAAGCAGACGTGATTAGAACCGGTAGATACATCTTCCCTGACTGCACAATTGAAACTGACACTTTATTGATCAATATTATTGGATCATGTGAGGGCTACCGTTTTTTTTACCAATACTTCGTCAATAATATTGCTTCAATAATATTGACCGTGTTAGGTACGCTTAAGTCAAATTTCATTGAAGATTTGGAGGTTATAGGCATAAAGAAAGACCTTACAAGGCAAAGAGTTCTATAGCTCAACCGTTCAATAGAAAAATGGAGTCCGGCACGAAGGAGTTCTTGACAATGAAGGAGTGACTACCTTGAGCTAGACTAGTCCGCCTACCTGTAATTTCAATCGATATAATCCATAGAAAAGGGAGAGATCGCCCACCTTTTTACGATGTTCTTGAGTGGTCAATGAATTCGTAAGTGTAACATCATCAGTCAGATGAATAGCTCTGTTCTGGATATAATCCAACATATTCAGTGTATGTTTGGGAACCGAACCCCAAACATGTGAACATTACTCCAAGGCAGGTCGAATCTGTGCTTTGTAGATTATGAGGAGCTGCTGATAGGTATAGCAGCTTTTGGCACGAAACAGAAAACCAAGTTTTTGTCAAGCGGTTTTCGCAATGAACCTCACATGATCATTCTATGAGAGATGCTGTTGATGGTGATCCCAAACGTGGACATGGAAGACATCATACGAATAGTTGTATCTGACATCATCATATTAGGGACTGTGAGGTCTGCCTTCCTGGAGAAAATGCAAGCTAGAGTTTTGGTTGCATTAAACTCTACTAGATTCACAGATCCTCATTTCAAAATCATTGCCAGATCTCCATTAACAACATGTCTCTGTCTCGTTCGTCTGGCTTCATTGGATGTCTAGATGAGAAAGTGGTATAAATTGTACCAATGCATACAAAGAATGGACGGGACAGGTGTTCACTCCCAACAGATTGTTGATATGGAGCCGAAACATTGTATCATCAATCGGCGAAACCACAGTCACAGCTAGAGCTGGTAGGGGATGCCCGCAAGGAAGAGTGTTATCACCTCTTCTGTGGGCTATCCTGGTGAATGAACTATTGATTAGGTTAGAATCAAAAGGCATTTACTGCTCAGGGTATGCCAACGACCTTGCGAGTATCGCCATAGGCAAATTCGCACGAACACTATCGAAGCTCACACAAACGGCTCTAAATATAATAAAACAAGTGATGCCAAAAGGAAGAACTTACCTTAAATTCTCTTGAAACCACTATAGTTGTCTTTACCAGATATAAAGTACTGAGAGGATTAGAGTCACCAGTTTCAAATGGGGTAGAAATTTCAATTTCACAAGAGGCAAAATACATGGGAATTATTCTTGACCACAAGCTGGCATGAAATCAACACCTACAGAAAACAATCCAAAAGAGCACGATAGCCCTCAACCTATATGCAGAAGAATGTGTGGGAAAAACTGAGGTCTACAAGTAAGAATAATTACATGGCTATACACCGTGGTTATTAAACCCATGATAGCATATGTCACAGTGGTATGGTGGCCAAAGACTCAACAGGCTGGGGCGATACGAAAGCGCAAGCTTGCCTGGCTGCCACGGAATCTATGAGAACAACCCCTCTTTAGAAGTCTTGCTGACCATACCGCCACTTCACATTTACACACAAGGCGAAGCCAGGTAAGTCACGAGCACGGTCGTATATACAGGTCTGGGGACTCAGGGCTGTTTCCTATGGGAGAAGTGGGACCGCTAAGCGTCGACTGTCGCGTAGTACCAAAAGACGTCACGGGTGACGCAGTAGTCTGAGAGTATTCTCTGACAACTGTCATTCTTAAGTTGTAAACACAAGGAATACCGGCGTTTTCAGAAAAAATGACGAAACTGTGCATTGTGCCGAAATGCAAAACGGTGTAGAAAAGTGTAAAGCAAAAAGCTTCTCTTTTTGGAGTGCCGAAAAAAGTGGATGCTTGCAATTCCGGATAGAAATCATTTTAACGAGGTCTTTTATGTGTGCGAAAAAGGGGAAGTTATTTTAAGGTGAGTAATACATTTTGACAAGAGTAACAGTTCTATTCCTCTCTCAAATCAGAATACTTAGTAACACTGCTTGCGATTCCGGAAAGAAATCGTTTTACCACGTCGATCCAAGCGCTAGCTAGTGGCTGAGCGAGGGACTACGAGTTTGCCGACGCGTAAGAGATCCATGTCAAACATACGAGTCCCCAGACCTGTATGTACGACCGTGGTCACGAGCAAGGGCACATGAGCAAATTGCCGGTGACATGTATAATGAGCTATGCAACGAGTTGGAAATCGACCCCATAATGGCGATGTCGTCGGATGAGATGCTTCTCAAGTATAGCTTCGAGAAAAACTTCAAAATAGTCATAACAGGCAGAGAGGTATGGAAAGGAAGACCTCCAATGAATGCAGAAATGGCTTGTTACACAGAAGGGTCAAAAACCGAGGAAGGTGCAGGAGCAGGAGTATATATAGTCAACTCAAAAACAAGAATCTCACTGAGTTTGGGCAGAAGTTCCTGCAATATATCACTGTTTCGAAGAGCTATTAAGGCAAGAGTTTCAGGGAAAAACCATCGCCATATACTCTGACAGCCAAGCAGCTATAAAAGCATTCAGTTCCTCATAGGTCAATTTCAAACTTCTCTGGGAATGGGCTCCTGACAAGGTATTGTAGACTCAGCAAATACATGAACAACATCGAATTGGCAGATACAACCCTATGCAGGTTCTGCCAAGATCCCCAGAAGACCACAGTACACATACTGTGCTACTGCGAAGGCCTAACGAGGCAAAGGTTCTAAACGACAGGAAAGGAAAAACCACAACCCTCCCATTATATGGAGGACATACCTACCCCACTCGTTACGTTAAAAATAAACTTTTCAAGTTAAAAAGTGTATTTGTATACTATAATATGCTATCCTGAAATTTAATATAATATCTCAAAAAGGTTTAGACTTATAATTGGCCCAAGAATAATCCATTAAAATAAGTAACACCCTGTATATCTTATCTCATGTCGAACTGAAAAGTAATTTTCACTTCCACAAATGAAATTGGAAGGATTATTGTAATCACTCAGAAAAAAGTTATCTATAGATCACTGACTTCCCTCACTGGTAGACATAGGAGGAAATCAGCTAGTTATGAACTATGTTATCAAATGAACTGCTCTATCAGATCAGTCTGAAGGGATATATCTGGGCGTTGATTTCAATCAACGATCTGGGTCAGTTCCAGTGACAGGCTTACAAATCGAAATACTTAAATTGTTAGCTTATTTCGATTGATATTAAGAACACCACGTTACAATAAAAACTAATTAGGCAGAACTAATTTATACAGGAATTTATTATGCATTTGGATTAATGCGTATAAGAACGTTTTACGTAAAAACCAGAATTCTATATTTGAATACCAGATTAGTTCAATATACGAAGAGATGAAAGCGATTATTTTTATTTGATTAGGCAAATAACAGAAAGCTTTTATATATTTCATAATAAGTTTCGCTGGAAGGCGGTATATGTTTAAAACGATAGTCTGTCCCAAGGGTATATAATTTCGATCTAGCACACTTTAGGATCCCGGAGCAAAGACTTCTTCTAGGAGCATATTCTTAAAGGTCTCTTCTTTTTTTTTAGGGGTACCCTGTAATGTTCAAAGACCTTCGTGTGAGCCAGCGGTGGAATGTTGGAAGAGGAGATAGGCATTCGTATTTTTCTCGAAGGTTTGGAGGTTATAGGCATGAGGAAAGGCCTCACTAGGTAAAGAATTCCATAACTTCACTGTTCGTTAGAAAAATGAAGTCTGATAGGAAGAACTTCGGCAGGTGTCGAGCTTGATGACTATTTTGAGCTCGTCTAGTTCGCCTATCTGGGATCTCTCGTGGTGCAACAACACACCTGATTTCTGATAAGCACTGACCACGGTACTATCTATAGAAAAGAGCCACCTCTCTAAGATGTTCTAGAGAAGTCAATTAATTCGTAAGTGTTACATCATCAATCAGACGAATAGCTCTCTTCTGGATAAAATCCAAGAGCTTCATCGTATGTTTGGGAGCTGAACTCCAAACATGTGAGTGAACAGTACTCCAGGACAGATCGAATCTGTGCTTTGTAGATTATGAGAATCTGCTGGGATCTGAAGTAGCTTTTGGCACCCAGTTCTTGTGAAGGGGTTTTAACAATGGTTAACCGTCCGTTGGCAGAGTTCAACTGTCACTTGACATCGGATAGAAAAGGGACATGGAATTCGGATTCAGCAACCCCAAAAACCCCCGAGTAGGAGCTGTTCTCTTTCTTGGAGCACATTTTCAACGGTCTTAGATTATTGACAGTTCGCTGGCAGCATTTTTTCTATTAAGACATAGGTATACCTCTAAAACCATACGTTTAGGGGATGGCTTTTTCCCCAAGCCCCCAGGGGAACTGGCACCTTTCGATTCTTCTCATATTTAAACCAATTCATAAAATAATTCATTTATGAATACTCGGGAATGGATGTCAATGATTTTTAAGCTATTGCATATACCTTTTATCGCGGGCTTTGAGGGCGGCGACCGAATCAAGAAAAAAAAAACAAAAGACAAATACCGTAACGAAAATCTAAAAAAACAAAAAACAAATACCGTAACGAAATATCCTAAGACCCACCACTCCGCCTACCATGTAGCCCGGCCGAGCTTGAAATTGTCGAAATGTTAACTTTGAACCTTTTAAAAGGTCGTGATAGCCCCAAAGTGGGTCGAAAACTGTTTTGAATTGGGTAATTTTTGATAAATCGAATGACGTTCACGTGAGAAGCGCGTAGCTCGCGAGTTGGAAAAGTGCAAATTTACGGTACATAGAACGTCTTAACGAGGACTTTTCGCATGCGGTTTTCGCTCCATGTCGTTAGTTTATGAACGGGGTCAACTAAATAGCATAGTCTCGGGCCCCAAAATGTCGAATAAATAGGAAAATTTAATTAAAACAGTTGGAGGTATTCTCAGCTGTCACCTACTAGCATCTGACATGCGACGTACGAAAGGGAATTTTCTAGGTACTCAAATATACACCGAAAGCGGGTAAAATCTAGCGGCTCATAGCCCAAAATACTTTATTACAACTGGCGCCGGCCGCACGGGGTTCGAAACGGCCCCAAATTAACAGAATAGAGGTAAAATGTATAACTAACGCGCAGCGAGCTCCTCGAGGATATGTCAAAATGATTACGTTCGTAGCTAATTACATAAGACGTCTGGCGTTCATGCAATTGTGTTTTTATACAATTCGAACCTTCTAATTTCGATAGGCGACGTGAAAATCCCGGAGCCGGAAGCGCTATCGAGATCTGAACGTTAAAACTTTCGTATAAAATTGTGTTTACAAGTCAACTGACACTTGTCACCATAGATAACTCTACTACCGGTAGTAGAGTTAGCTATGCTTGTCACAGAATACTATTCATATAGATCAAGATGATACTCTTTTTTACTCATAATTCGTGAAGATTTTGAAGGGGTAGTGGATGTTTTTCTGCAGAACTTTTTTCAGTGGCGTAGTGCTATGCAATAGCTTTACCGCGGCAGTCCCCGAGTGCCACACGTTTCATTTTTTTTTATGTGAAACCTATTGATGTTTCGAAAAAAAATGTTTCTCTTAGAATAGCGTTTATTCATGAAATTTTGACCCGTTTTTAAAGTTCTGATATAGAATATTTCAAGGGTACGTTTGTAGACTAGAACCCTTGCAGTCACATTTTACAGTTGACAAAATATCACATATTGTGTTTTCATTAGTACAAGTTTTATCCTTTTCCCTTTCTCGAAGCAGAGAAAATAAGTAAAAACTTTTTTTTACCTCAACTTAAGAGGCGTGTAACAAAAATTATATTAAGGACTCCATTTAATTTTCATAGGAGAATGTATATCAACATTTTCATTCAAGGAAACTAACTCATTTGAGAGCCCACACTTATTATACTTCTCGCAGACGAAGTCCAAAGAGTATATTGCATTTACTCAAGCTATTTCTAAAACCGTAAAAAAAATCCTAGAGCAAAAATTCTTTCACCATAGTGTTTCTCATCGAATTTTAAGCAGCTCTAAAAAATCTGCGTATCTGTCTGGATGTCCATCACGAATTGTTCTAGAGTGGTAAGTGTAACATCATCAATCAAACGAATAGCTCTCTTCTAGATAGAATCCAAGAGCTTCAGTGTTTTGGAGCCGAACACTAAACATGTGAAAAGTACTCCAGGACATGTCGAATCTGTGCTTTGTAGATTATAAGGAGCTGCTGGGATGTAGAGTATAGCTCTTGGCACGGAATAGAAAACCAAGTTTTTGTGAAGCGGTTTTTGCAATGGACCTTACATCGTCCCATGATAGGACGTTGTTGGTGGTGATCCCGAGCTTGAAAACGGAAGGCTATTAAGGAAGAATATTAGGGATTGTGGGATCCCCTTTCCTGGAGAAGACGCTTCAGTTTTGGTTGCATTAAGCTCTACTAGACTATCAGCTATTTAAAGACAATGAAATAAATGATTGATTCCATTATCATTGAACGAATGCGAAGAGTATCTTATAGAATGTGAAACAACTATATACAAATCATTAACCAGATCGAATGATTTGCGAGAGGAAGCGGTTTGTTGTTAAGTTAGAATGGTAGTTGCTACAGCACTTAAATGTGACATAATCCGACAATAATTCGATCAATACATAGATGCGTATCGTTTTCAAGGTATGTTATATAACTAGCTCTATTAGATCTATCTATTACAGGCAATTTCCGTGTTAATAATTCATAAATAAGTGAGGAAGAGCTGTTGATATATAGACATCTGTTCAAATCTTTGTCTTTATTTCACTATTATAAATATTAGCTTATACGTCAACTACTGGAAAATATTATTGATAAACCAATCATTAAAATGTTAATTTTGTTTGAGATGCAACCGCGACACTCAGCAGGGAATTGCTTTACTGTTATTAAGCTATTGCATATAGCTTCTATCGCGGGCTTTGAGCGCGGCGACCGAATCAAGAAAAAAAACAAAAGACAAATACCGTAACGAAAATCTAAAAAAACAAAAAACAAATACTGTAACGAAATATCCTGACACCCACCACTCCGCCTACCATGTAGCTCGGCCCAGCCCAAAATTGTCGAAATGTTAACTTTGAACCTTTTAAAAGGTCGTGATAGCCCCAAACTGGGTCGAGAACTGTTTTGAATTGGTTAATTTTCTATAAATCGAATGACGTTCACGTGAGGAGCGCGTAGCTCGCGAGTTAGAAAAGTGCAAATTTACGGTACATAGAACTACTTAACGAGGACTTTTCGCATGCGGTTTTCGCTCCATGTCGTTAGTTTATGAACGGGGCCAACTAAATAGCATAGTCTCGGGCCCCAAAATGTCGATTAAATAGGAAAATTTAATTAAAACAGTTTGAGGTATTCTCAGCTGTCACCTACTAGCATCTGACGTGAGACGTACGAAAGGGAATTTTCTAGCTACTTAAATATACCGAAAGCGGGTAAGAGCTAGCGGCCCATAGCCCAAAATACTTTATTACAACTGGCGCCGGCCGCACGGGTTTCGAAACGGCCCCAAATTAACAAAATAGAGGTAAAATGTATAAACTCTAACTTACGCGCAGCGAGCTCCTCGAGGATATGTCAAAATGATTACGTTCGTAGCTAATTACATAAGTCGTCTGGCGTTCATGCAATTGTGTTTTTATACAATTCGAACCTTCTAATTTCGATAGGCCACGTGAAAATTTCGGAGCCGGAAGCGCTATCGAGATCTGAACGTTAAAACTTTCGTATAAAATTGTGTTTACAAGTCAACTGACAGTTGTCACCATAGATAAATCTACTACCGGTAGTAGAGTTATCTATGCACTTGTCACAGAATACTCTTCATACAGATCAAGATGATATTTTTTTTACTCATAATTCGTGAAGATGTTGAAGGGGTAGTGGATGTTTTTCTGCCCAACTTTTTCCAGTAGCGTAGTGCTATGCAATAGCTTTACCGCGGCAGTCCCCGAGTGCCACACGCTTCTTTTTATTTTTTATTAAGTTTACAAGAACTGTAGAAGCTATAGAGTATATTGTATGTACCCACCCTTGAATTTGGTTCAATAAAAGTCCCAGTTTAGTGTACGTTGTCAAATTGGCAGTTGAGATATGAGCTCGAGGTTGAGAGATACTGAGCACGATCCGAAGTTCGATTGTCAAACTAAAGCCTGTTCATGTTAATAGATAGACTACGTCATAGTAGCACGTGATATAGTGTTGTAAGTTTCACCCGGTTTTCGATGCTTTTCAATGGAACTAACCTGAATCTCACTAAACATGAATTCGCATGTCATCATACCCTGCTTCCTCTCTAGCTTATCATGCAACCACATCATAATAATACGTATATTCTCTTTTAGCATTGGTATCGTGGCAGGTTTGTTGTCATGAACCTTTTCCTTCAAATATCAACCGAGGAAAAATCAATTGGGGTTACATCGGAAGACATCGGTGGCTCGATAGGACGCACCTTAGACAGTAACAGTGTTGCCTCCTTCGCCCCCACAGAAGTAGGAGGCAATGAATCATCCCGCAACACGAATGCATGCAAACGATTTACAAATTCAAATGAATGAAAATGAGCTTCATCGCCATGATGGATTTGCCATGTGTTTCGTTACCAACTGTAATAACTTACTTCCCTCAATTGTAAGAACCGAAAATATATTCTAATTGATCAGAAACAGATGACGTTAAATTATACCCCATATTGTTACATTACATTACGCTAAAAGTTTATTTGAATTGAAAATATACTGTTTGCAAGTGTCTATATCACAACCTTTATCGTATTATTATAAATGTAATAATAAACTACCTACTACTATTATTATCTCCTTTTGTTCATCGAACCCCGTTTGGCTAATTCCTCGGCCAATCTATTTCCTTTCACGCCAGATTGGACGGGAAGTTGGTTCCTTCTGGATAGTTCAGCTAGGGTCTTCCTGAACTCCTAAACAAGCTTAGGAGTTGTTCATTGGTAGTTTAGTCTCATGTTCTGCAGGGTACAGGTTCGGATTGCAGATATCTCGGCCTGAAAAATAGTTCCTCCTGCCTTAGACTCGAGTGCACCCGTTCTTGTTGTCTCAGTCTGTGCTCTGGGATATGAGGACGTCTGGTATTTGGAGCGCTATCGCATCTTGCTTCAGTCGAAAAATCGGATAGCCTCCAGCAGCTCAGTTATAATTTTCGCCATACCAGCGAGGCACGAACACACTGACTCATGGCCCATATCAGCAAGCCAATACGCAAAACCCGCAATCACCATTCTGATGAGAGGTTGGTTGTGGCGGGTCAAGCCCCACCAAAGCCTCCAGATCCCTGATAGCAGCGGCCCTCATAGCCCTCTCCATGCAGGCAAGTCGTTGGGTATTACTCAGCGCCAGACGGGACAGAACAGTTTCTGTAGCTGGCAACCACACAACAGTATCTTAGGTTATCATTGTGCAGATCATGGACATACACATTCAGTGCAGAACCTGCGTTCATAGACTCCATGTACTTGCAAAGGCTTTCCTGCATGCCAAAAATGATGCAACTGCGTCATCAACCGGGTTTCTAGGTGCATATTCCAGCTCAGTTCAGCGTCGACGTCAACTTCGAGGCTCTCCACTAAGCCTTTCGGGTACAAAGTCCTCCCTAATAAACGAATCTCTGATAGGGGTCATAGATTCCGTTTCCTCGTGAAAAGAATCATCTTATCAAGATTCACCCCGAATCCCTCGGCTTGACACCAGCGAGCCACGATCGCAAGTGCCATATTCTGCAGCTCACACAAGGTATCCGCATGTCTACCGAGAGTAACAAGCTTGAGCATAAAGCCCAGCCTAGGTCAGCTCGACTACCAAACTGTCTACAACCAGGATGCGAAGAAACGTAGACAGCACTCCTCCCAGAGAACACCCTTATTTACATGTGTACATAAGACCTATACCACTTTTCGCGCTGGAAACCAATGTTACACAGAACCACTCAATACAGCCTTTGAACAACTTCGCGTAATTCTTCTTGTAAAGTTTGCAGCGTTATGTGTTTATCTATGAGAACAAAATATTGAATGAATAGCTTCATTTGAAAAAAGGAAGATGAGAAATTTAGAATTCGTGCTACCAATAGAAATCGTCTCCACAGGAGGTTAGATATGCACGCACCCATACAACATCATCTCAAAAAAAAAGATTATACCTATTCAGAATGGCTTAAAACGGATATTTCCGCAAGAAAAACGTATGACAATTACAATATTTTCTTTCGTTTAGTGAAGAAAGTAAAAATACAAACTTTCCACACTTTTAAATCACTCTTCAGTAGAACAACTATAAATGGAAAACATGACAACAACCTGCTAGGTAACGCTTTTACACGACTTCATGATAGGGCCTCGTACATACTAAATATGCATATAAATATGCTTTATCTCAATTTGGTAGTTGGAGAAATTCCTAGTTCACCAAGGTTAGCAAGAATGCCGGCCGGAGGATCCTTGGTTTGTTGCAATCGAATCGAAATCGGCATTAATTATAACTTCTACTGAAACCACCTATATGTTAATTGTTTCCCATTTATGTATTTGAAAGTGCCCGAGGCTTGTTATATGCTCGTTAACGTACAAGGTACGATTTATATAATTATAATTGATGCAATCTGAATCAGTTAAGCGTTACAAAACAACGTATCAAGTACAATGGCCGGATAAAGTCAACAAACAACAAATAATATCAGAAGACATTTCCGTATTATTTTTCATACCTTATAGTATATAAAAGCGAGAATAATATCGTAAGATATTTCCGTAGTGTTTTTCATACGTTATAGTATATAAAAGTGAAAATAAACATGCGCTAAGGAAGTTGATTTTCTCATGTATGAGCTTAATAGTTGAAACTATTATTTTAATTTAGTTATTAGACCCTTGTATTGTATTGTGTTGGGGATGGTTGCACACTGCTGCTGCGCTACTAATTATTACGTTTGTTTTAGCGAATTCGAGCCGTGCTCGTTTTCCGCTGTGTTTTTATTAAAAGCTCTTTTGCTTGTTGTTGTGGTTTCTTTCTTCTTTATTGCCCATTTTGGGCGTTAAGAACAAGTAGTACAAGAGCAGATATATATAAAAAAGCCGTGTATGGTAACTTTCTGGGTTATAGCGCTTTGTCACGCTTTAAAGAATTTTTTAATGCAAGGTTTTTTGTGATCGGAGCGGTCGTTTCTTAGAACGAAGGCTTTCTCGGATTATGAATGTACAATCTGAAATCATAGAATGTATAGGAATAAGCCAGAAATATACATATGGAATAACCCATTTTTCGACCCATAGCATAGTGAAATTTTGTCATGACATTTGATCAATTTAAATGAAACTGGCCGACGCAACCTTTCTGGCTTTAATCGTTTCATGAGAAGCATTATATAAGCTATCGAATGACAATATGTTCAAGGGGTTGCCATTCAGGCCCAATTTTCCCTATGCATTTTGGGTGAAGAAATGGGTTCTTACATATGTACATTTCTGGCTTATTTAACGACATAAATGAACTTTATAGATTGTGTGAATTCCGTTTCAAATTTTCATGTTTGTAATGTGTTATAAAGAGCTGTAATTTCTGTATCGAACATAACGTACATCAGTTTGAACATTTACTCTAATTTGTATTTTTATTTTGTAGTTTTAATGTAATAATATTAGATATAAATATCTGATTTTTTGGTCTTGGCTTGTTGAAGGAATTAATAAGATTTTCTTTTAAACTCTTGAAAATATCTTTATTAGGTTGTCTTCTTTCTGGATAGCGATTGCAATATATTTCAGATGCAATGTCACAATTCTTACTACATTGAATAAAGCTTGTTAGCATATCTTATTTCCGTAATTTATGCGGGACATCTTCACTTTTACGATTGATTGAGTTAATTGTTATAATGACGGAAACAAAATCCAATTTACACTCGCCTACTTTAAATAAATTTAAAAAACGCAAGAAGTAATAAGTAAAATATTATTTTTATTATTGAATAGACTCACACATCAAAAGGGACCAGACATATGGTATATAGTTAGAAATAAAGAGACGAAATCCTTTTAACTAAACCATAGCCAAATATGATTCCCATTTGAAAAAATACAACTTTGGGCCATAACTTGAAGATGCACCTTTTCTCCAAATTTTCTCGACTTCACTGAATTATACAGAAACAAGTGCCTCAAAAATATAGGACCTATTTACTCCTTACAATAATACCTTACAATAAATATAAATATAAGTCGGTTAAAACGTCTTCCGATTTCCAGTCGCCATTTTCCTCTGTCCATCCATAGACCTTCTTCCACGTTTCTTTCTCGGATTTCTTTGTCGATTCCCTCTCTCCAACTTTTCGATAGTCTTCCTCTCTTTATTCTTCCTTGTGGTGTCCATTCCCACACTTGTTTTGGAAGTCTTTCATCCGGCATTCTTTGAACATGACCATACCATCTCAGTTGGTTTACTTTAATACCCTCGACTATAGTGTGTGTTACTCCCATGATTTCATTCTTTCATTTGTGGTCCTCTCCATTCTCGGTTTTCCGGCAGCTCTTCGCCAGTAATCCATTCCTGTGGCTTTTCAGTTCTCTCTTTAAAGGCCCATACGTCACTACTATATGTAATTATGTTTTTTACTATGGTAATATATTCGTTGTTTGTTTCTCTTCGATATGAATTTATCCTATAGTATTCCATTCATCATGGCTATTGCTTTTATTCCTTGTATATTTATGTCCTTATGATGATCCTATGTGATCATCTAGTGTTCCGTCGTTGGTAATTTGTACTCCTAGGTATTTATACTAATTCGTTTGTTTTATGCATTTTCCATCTTCTAGCACAAGGTCCTCTTGTTGTCCTCCCACACACATGTAAGCCGTTTTCTTTATATTGACTTCCAGGCCCCATTTGCTGTATTCTTCTATGAGCTGTCTGGTCATGTATTCAATATCGTGCTTACCTTGTGCCACCACTATTTGATCGTCTGCAGAGCATACTGTGTATATGATGTTATCATTTATGGGTATTCCCATGTTTTTGCATTTTCGTTTCCACTGTTTTAGTGCTTGCTCTAGGTATATTTTGTACAAAGTCGTAGAAAGGCAGCAGCCATGTTTAAGCCCCTTACTGATTGTGAAGCGCGTTGACATTCGTTGTACCATCTTGATTTTTGCTGTTGCTTGTTGGTATAAGCTTCTTACCGCTTTTATTATGGTTACGCTGATGTTCGTTCTTTCTAATGCTTACCACAGTTTGTTTTGTGGAATACTGTCGTATGCTTCTTTCAAGTCCACAAACACCAGATGGGTTTCTCGGTAGTAAGCTGTTTTCTTCTCCGGTAGTTGGGTGACACAGAATATGTGGTCTACTGTGGATCTTCCTGCACGAAATCCTGCTTGTTCATCTGCTTCTATATCCCTGTATTCTGATTAGATTTTATTTGCCAAGATCTTGCCATATACTTTGTATAGTGTACTAGTCACTGCTATCGCCCTGTAATTATCACAGTTTTGTTTGTCTCCCTTCTTGTGTATGGTGAATATAAGGGCGGGGTTCCATTCAAGCATTTCTGGAATAGTATCATGAGTTCTTGGTATAGTCTTGTAGTTCCACATCAATGAGTTCTGCTGGGATGTTTTCAGGTCCAGGTACCTCTCTTTTCTTTACTATTCACATGCTTTTATTACCTCTGCTATAGTTAACTTTACAAACAACCACGATATGTACTTAAATCGGAAAATCGAAATTTTGTTCACAACCGTGTTACCCAAAATCAACATCGCCCATCTTGTACATATGCCAAACTGAACACAAAATACGTGTGGCACTCGGGAACTGCCGCGGTAAAGTTGTTGCATAGCATTTTTTCTCAACTTATGCAAATATAATTATTTATTTTTTTAAATTTATGCAGTATTTTTTTTTCTTTGATATCTTAATTCAAGTTTTTTCTTTGATATTAATTCAAGTTACTTTTGAGCGTGGTGACCGATAAGAAAACAAATTTTTTTCTTTTATTGAATAAATGAGAAGTTAATATCGTTTAAAATATTTTTATTATCTTACAATACATGTAGGTTATTCAGGAATTTGTTATCATTGAAACTATAGGTTTATGGTAACTGAATAACTGAAATAAGAGACATAAGTTTGAGACTTGATATCCTCTAAATATCTGGAAAATACCGCGTCAATGGTGGTCCCATATTTTGTTGTGGATTCTTGTGGATCATTATTCATTTTCAAATTCAATTTTTCCGAAAGAAAAGTTGTCAACCGCTCTGATTTTTTATCAGCGAAGTTGATGTTGAAATCGCCAGCCAAGATAAGTGGAAATTTATTACCATTTGTACCAAGTATTTTCGACCCTTCTTCAGTGTACTCCAGTAAAGTGCGATGAATAAAATGCTCTACCTCGTCCAATTTTGGATTCGGAGAAATGTAAATTGCTACCATGACTATATGTAGGCCATTTCTAAGTTTGCATAAGCACGCACAAATATCTCCAACAAATGAACGCCTAACATTGACATCGCTAACGTGTGCAATATTTATTTCAATATTCGGAGTCATAATATTAGTAACATTATTATTATTTTGGTAAATAGCTACCCCACCTTTTGGAACAGTATCTCGATTGAATTGAACAATACAATTGAAATTAGGTATTTCAATCGGATTATCATGAGTCATGCAAGTTTCGGTAAGAAGTAACACATTTGTTTGTCTCGTAACTGAATCTTGTAAATCGTATTTGTGACTATTTAGACTTTGGCAATTGAAAGTCATTATTGAAATGCCATTTCTATTACTAATGAAATCTAAGACACTTTGAGCTGTCGTCTGAACACTATTTTAAGGCAGTCTTTTGAATTTTTGCAACAAAGATGCAGTCGATGCAGCTTGCCTTCGATTATTATGAAACTTGAATGTAGAATTATCGTTTTTTGTCGTGATATACAATTTTTCAATATTAGTCACCCGAGAGAGCGCAACATAAACGAGTTCCTGTTATTTTTCGTTACGGAATTTCTTGATTCGGTCGCCGCGCTCAAAGGCCGCGATATAAGCTATATGCAATATATGCAATAGCTTAATTTAAACAGGTACTCTCAGGTCTCTGCTACGCGCGTCTAACGTATAAACTCTAACTGACGCGTAGCGAGCTCCTAGAGGCATATGTCAAAATGATTTCGTTTGTAGCTAATTACATAGGACGTCTGGAGTTCATGCAATTATGTTTTTAGATAATTCGAACCTTCAGAATTTCACCCTTAATCCCGATATTTTACATATTCAAGAAAAAAAAACAAAAACTCAATATTCTAGAATTAATCGAAATTTGAACAACATTCAAAAAACAATAGTAACGTAACATTGAATGAGCAAATCGATTCATGTAATTCACCACTTGTCAACAATATTGTAAATAAACTCCCACCCAAACCATAGTCTACCCCCACCCCTCAATTTGTACCACATGCAGATTGATTCCTGATATTTAAGGGCATAATTTTAGAGTTAGCTTTAGCTGATAACTCCTAGCTTTGAATATGTCCCAGTGTGGTGAAACAATTATTTCTAAATTAAATGTAACGAGTTTTGTGTAGATTTTATTTTTATTCTCCAACTTCCGAAAGTCCTAGTTATATTAATGTATTTGAAGATTATAATCACACGTAACGAAATATCAGCTAGTAAATCACAGTAACCTATGATAAAAAACATGGATAGAAATCATCGGGTAATTACTTATTAAAGACGTTAATTAAAAAGTTCAACGCAAGCAGCATATGTCAGTACCGTACATCTACAACTGCTAAAATCCTTCGGAAGAAAGTTCATTGCAGAGCTCTATTTTCTCTGATTTCTTCGCCGTTTTAAATTCTATTGGAGTGTAACTCGTGAAATGTAATTGCCACTAGAATGAGGTTCACAATTTGCAAGGCAATTTTAATCCGGGCAGTATATTAAGACACTTCTGTCATTCATGATAAAATAAATATTAAAATTATTTTAACACATGTTCAAAAATTCAATGGAGGAAGCCATTCGAAAATGGAAGTTTACTCAACTGTTGAATGTTTCTAATAAGTGTGCATTTATCCATAATGCGGTTCCACAATTCTCCTTGAGACGCAACTGGCGAGCAATACAATTCTTTTAACGTTCCCCAAAGAAATAAATCACATTTGTTAAGGTCTGGTGATCGTGTAGGCCAAATCTGGGGCGATTATTTCCTCTTCCAATCCATTTATTTGGATACTGTTCATTCAAAAAGTCTCTAACAATAATACTAAAATGAGGAGGTGCTGCATTATGCATGAACCAATGTTCCAGTATTAGTTGTAGTGGTACCAGATCAAGTAGATCCGGGAAAGTATTTTGAAGAAAATTTAAATAGGATTCGCCATTCAATTGATTTGGTAAAATAACTGAATCAATTAAATATGAACCAATAACACCGATCCAAACATTTATTTTAAGCTCTCGTTGAAAATGTCGAGGAGCTACTGCATGAGGGTTTTCGTCAGAATACTCATGATAATTATGTAAATTTGTTATATCCCTGCGGGTAAAACAAGCTTCATCAGTAAGAAGAAATTTCTTTTGAAAATTAATTTCTTGATGTATAAATTGATAGAAATTCACTGGTTTAACCATATCTTCCGGCAAGAATTGTTGCACTTTTTGGATATGATATGGATGTAGTAGATTACGTCTTATAACTCGATGCACAGAAGTTTTTGATATACCAATTTGTCGAGATAGAATTATTTTGCTAATATGTGGGTCATCTTCAATTATATTCAAAAGTATTTCTTCGTCTTGTCCTGTTATTGCAGTAGCACGTTCTTGAGTGTTGCTGAAAAATTTACCTGTTTCTCGAACCCGTCGCTCAACATTGGAAAATGTTTCTCCATGGGGAATCACACGATTAGGGAATCTTTTTCTGAAATTTCCTTCACATAAACCTAATACCAATAACATGTCAACTTGGTTACTAAATGAAAATTTTCCGGTCATTTTTAACAAACTTAAACCATTATTTAAAATACATCACTTAGTTTTCTGATTGTCAAGTTTGACGTTTAATTTCATAGCCAACTTTTGAAATTTCAATGATTTTAAATAACAGCTACATATATGCTTCTATTTATTCGCGTTTTTCTCAAAAACGACAAAGTTTATTGAAAATTTACAAGAGTAAAAAAAGTTTAGAAAGAAAATTTCCCATAAAATAAAGTAATATCTTTTTGAAATTGCTATTGGATAAAAAAATTCTGTCAAATTTTAAGGATGCACCATCCCTTATCAACCCTTTAAAATGATCCAACTGAACTCTACTTACTGTCGATTAATACTCTTGGATTGCATACAATGTGTACCAAATTTGGTTCTTCTAAGTAGAAGTATAATTGAGATATTAATTTTTTTCAAAGTTTAAGGTCTCACTTTGAGGGTCTATAACTTCTCAGGGATCCAACTTGGCATAGAGGTAAGTTGCGTTAGATCATCCTCTACTTGCTCCTGCTCTGTGTAGGTTCTTATGAGGGTCATCCTGTATATGAGGGAAACATATTTTCATGAAAAATCAGAATTTTTTGGAAAACGATGGATAATTAAGTTAATTTCTGATTTTTTCTGTCAGTTAACTTGGATATAATTTGAGGTTGGTAAAAACCATTAGTCCAGGAAATAAAGTACTAAATCGACCCTAATTAGAAAAATTTGAGGTAAAAGGCCGATTTTGATGTGTGAGGGCTCATTCGATTCGTTTTGACCTCTAGATCAGAATCTGCCATAGCTACATTTTTCATTGAAGAAGAAGACGATGATGTTGAAAATAGCTACACACCATTTTATTGTAATCATGATGAACATAATGAAGAAGATAATTCAGATAATTCAGATGAAGATAATGATCAGTTTTGATCACTTTGTATATGATTAAATAAATTTTTTAGAGTAAAAATATAGAATAAAAAGTTATAAAATTTGTATTTAAAATAATTTTGATACATATTTTTTTCAAAAAACCTTGTCCATTTTTCCATATTCAAATCCTCATTTTTTTTAAAACAATGATTTATAACCAATTTATTGAAAATATTATCTTGAATTCATTTTAGGTACTTACTTTAGATTCTCCGGAAATGAGAGCAATCTTAAATATTTTAATTTATCCATTTTTCTTGTTAATATTTGAAACAAAAACTTGTTAATTAACTAATAAAGTTGATAGTCAAATGAAAAAATAATATCAAATTTGTGTTCAGCGACCTCAAATTACCCAAAAATGACTCCAATCTTAGATATTTTGAGAATTTTTATTTTTTTGTTAATTTGTTAATTAACAAATTGTTAATTAACTAATAAAATTGATAGTCAAATGAAAAAGTAATATCTAATTTGTGTTCAGCGACCTCAAATTAGCTGAAAATGACTCTAATCTTGGATATTTTCAAAATTTTTATTTTTTTGTCAATTTGTTAATTACCAAATTGTTAATTAACTAATTAAATTGATAGTCAAATGAAAAAATAATATCAAATTTGTATTCAGCGACCCAAATTACCTGAAAATGAATCTAATCTTGATTATTTAGGAAATTTCCATTTTGTTGTTTATTAACAAATAGATAACTGACAAATTGTTATAAACCTTAAATTCACATTGTTTATTGATCAAATAACTGCAATTTTCTACTTTACCCGCTAAAAATTGATGGAAAATAGCGTTTTCAATTTTTTTTTATTATGCTAAAAACATGCCATTTATTGGCCATTATTTATTGTTTATTAACAATAGGACAAATTTCCCCCTATGTAGCTATGACAGATTCTGATCTATAGGTCAAAACGAATCGAATGAGCCTTCACACATCAAAATCGGCCTTTTACCTCAAATTTTTCTAATTAGGGTCGATTTTGTACTTTATTTCCTGGACTAATGGTTTTTACCATCAAATTTTTCTTTCGAAAACCTTTATTTCCTGGACTACATGATTAATGTTACTTTTACAATGATTTAACTTCTTGTTTTATCAATTCAATCTTTAACTTAAACATTTACTATATAACTTTCATGGATTTTCTTCTTCTTTAGACGACTACTTGTTATTGCTTGAAATTTTTAAGTAATAATACATTTCTGCTGAAATTTATTTAATTTCGTTATATGAATAAATTCCCCATTTCAAATCTTTTCTTATTCTGATACTTATTAATGGTGATGAACTCTTAATGCTGCATGCTTCATATCATTATTCAACTTATTGTGGTCCTTAAATTTAAATTTCAGTTAAAAAACATGAATCTTTTGCCTCACTTGGTTGTTAAAAACCTTTTGAAGTCCTTTTATTTTACTTGAATCTAACTTATAATCTAATTAACATTCGATTTCCTTGAAAAGGACATGAAGTCGCTTTCTTTCACATCATTATTGTTCCACAAGATTCCGAAGATCGTATCTTGTAAAATCTCATATTTCCTTTGAAAACTTTCATTATAACAGTACGTGAAGATGAAAATAGTGAACATATGTATTAGTGTGACATATTTCTCGATAATTTATATATAACACAATACAATGGTATATTATAATGTTACGAATTATTAATCCATAGAACTTGATTGTTTGACTTCCCATTTGTCGTTAAAAATGTTATGAGTTGATATTAATAAGCATACACTATCATTGGAGAGACCTCAAATGCATTATGTGAAGCTGGACGTCTTATTCAGGTTTTCAGGAGATAGAGGAAGTGAAAAGGACCTATGTATCATTGAGTTGTATGCTACTAGTTTGTGACTATGGAGACTAAAAGATGAATTGACAATAGTTGTATCTGTGAATGTAGGTAATTTGAAAGTAATGTAAGGTCTAGGAAATGGATCTTATTATCTTTCTCAGTTTATAACTTAATGTTAGGATGGATATCATTAATGAAGGATAAGGAAACATTCAATTGTCACGATGTACCTTTGAAGAAGGATGAAACATCATCTACATATCTAAGCCAGTAATGAATATGTTTTTTAGCCAGAGGAGAACTCGTAAAGCTGCAGACTTTACAAGAAGAATTACGTGAATCCAATTTTAAAGGCTGCATTGGAACGTTTCGTGTTACATTAGTTTCCAGTGCAGAAAGTTGATCCTCGTAGAGGTGTCATGGGAACGATGCGAAATAGAAACTCTACAGCTCGGTAGGCTAGCAGGCATCAGAGTTCAGGAAACGGTTTCAACAATTGGAGCATCAGATGAGTCCGTGCAACAAAATTAAAATTAAATCATATTGCGCTCGCATCTTCACAAAAAGCGATCTCGTTATTTTATAATTACATTTCGTGCATTCATTTCTGAATGTTATAATATAGCAGTAATCGTTTCATTAATAAACGTATGTGTTCCTTAACGGAGGCAGATGTTGCGAAATTCCACACCACTATAAAATAATCTGATAATCTAACTTAGGCAGATGGTGTTATTTTTTCCCAAATGATGTCGTACATACAATTCGCAATACTGTGTATATAATATATAAAATACATACACCGCTATTCCATCAACTAGAATTCAAATTGTCTGCATATTGTTCCTACCCAGCAGCTGTTAGTTGGCTATCAAAGAAAAATTAGGTGTACAGTTAAAAGTAAATTACCTTACTTCCAAATGTGCTACCTAATAAAAGCCACATTCTTTCTGATTGTGCAAACTCATCCGGCAAAATGAGCAGGGCCGGCACATCACCGAATTGACCTGAACTCACTTGTCAACGAAAGAGGAACGTAAATGATTGATTGAAAGAATTGTCCATTTCCATAATCCCATGAACACAAGTAAGATGTCTGCAATACAAATCGTATGTCTGTCGGCCTAAAGTCAATTGGACGTAATGTTGCCATCGCGAATATCGGACTGCCCGTTATATTTTACGACTACTTGTAGTCCACTCGAGGTCGCCCAAATTTGGCATATCCAGTAAAACTCCTCATTTTGGCCACTCACCAAAAGCGGTGACCCCTCTCAACGGTCACTTTTGTTATGTTTTTTCACTTTTATCTTTTAATAAACAAAAAACCAATGGTATATAATGGCCGTTAAAAAAACTATGTGTCGTAAACATTTGTGTGAAATATTTGGTGCAGTATGAAAATGTACCGTTCATATAAAAAATTTTTGATTCACATAAAAACTTTAAATTAATTTTATAGCTGAATATTATTAAATTTTCGGATAAATCATTAACAATTAGGAAGTCTTTATTTCTGTTGGTTGTTGAAGTTCATTCAAAGCTTCATGAACCTCCGATAGTGATTTTAGCAAAGCTGGCAACAATTTTTGACGTGCATTGTAAATGTTTCTTCTACCACATTGTAGATCACTTGTTGTCAACTTGTTTAAAGACACATCATTTTTAGCTAGCTCCATTCTGATCATTTTGGCAGGTTTTTCTGTTATATCACATTCGGCTTTTCTCTTCAAACAATGACTTAAAACTTGTCTTTGCAACACATTTGTTAGTTCTGGTTCATGATTACGATTTATACTCAGGTTTGTTATAACTCGACTTTTTGACTCAGCTAAAGTATGAAAAATTGCTTTACATTGATGCACCTCCACTTAGTTTCTCCGGAAGCTAAACTCCTAGTTCTCGTAAACTAAGAGAAGTTTTCCTCTTTCACTGAACATTTCACTCAAATCCGAAACATTACTATGATTTATTTTCGCCATTCTTACACCTTTTCACAATTTATGAGTACATAGACCGTCAACTTTACACTAGAAATGACTATGTACTTATGAAAACTGATATACCTACAAAACAAAATATAGTTAGTCAGGTACCTGTTACAGGGGTAAGATACTTGCAACAACTTTGTGCCGAGTTTGTAGTTGTAAAAGTATAATTTAAAATGCATTTAAGATTAAAATATTAGGATGTGCCAAATTTGATGCATCCCAAAATTTTAGCCTTCGACACTGCCATTACTGATTATTGTATTAAGGGGCGCACAATGGACCCAATCAAGTGGTCTAAGTGCTCCGGACTTGTCTGCTCTCGTTTTGATTGATTGATTGATTGACTACGTATTGTGGAGGAAGTAACAATTTGGAAATACTCAGGTGTATCATGAAATTGAATTATAAACAATATTGATACCGTAGACCATTCTCTGTACCCTCTCCTTCCTTTTGTTAGTACAATTTTCCGCTTCTGGGCACTTCTGCGAATTAAATTTATATTAATAGTCTAGGAGCCAGAGCGATATTGATGGTCTGAACATTAACCCGATGGCACTATGGTTTATCGATAGAGAACGGTTCAATGATCAATTCATCTCACAGACCGAATTTTCCCCGGCTGCTAGATCTCGAGATACAGCGTCCGCATTTTTTTGACTGGAGGATAACCCTTTCCAAGTTGCGGTTACTTGAAAACCATGCCATTCTTATACACTTCCACCATGTGCCATCATTTTTTATCGTGCCCGTTTATCAGGCCGACCAGTTAAAATTGGACCGAAAATGGACTGCAAGTTAACCCTCCCAAACCTGGTGGAAAATGTTCATTGGTGCTGACAATTGTTACCCTATGCCATCGAAAGTTATCGGTCCGTTTCCGAGTAATTGGCCATTATTTGGACCAAAAATGTTTATTTTTTTTCATTTTGTGGCTAAAACTTGCGGGTTACAAGATAACATGATGGCACCATGTTAAATAACTTTATTGGAGGTCAAATAAAGATTTAAGATTATTGCCATCACTCCTTGCCTATTCAAACCCCCCAAAACCACCTAAAACCACCCCCCAAAACAAAACAAAAACAAAAAAACTGCCGTTTTGATTTTAAACCCAGCCAGAATCTCAAAAATTTACTAATTCATGATAAAATTATCCATATTATTCATATTTTTTTGAGGGTGATCTTAGGGGATTTTGGGGGGTTTAAATAGACAAGGAGTGATGGCAATAATTTTAAATCTTTATTTGACCTCCAATAAAGTTATTTAACATGGTGCCATCATGTTATCTTGTAACCTGCGAATTTTAGATACAAAATGAAAAAAAGAAAAATTTTTGCTCCAAATAATGGCCAATTACTCGGAAATGGACCGATAACTTTTGATGGCATAGGGTATATTAACAATTGCCAACACCAATGAACATTTTCCATCAGGTTTGGGAGGGTTAACTAGCAGTCCATTTTCGGTCCAATTTTAACTGTTCGGCCTGATAAACGGGCACGATAAAAAATGATGGCACATGGTGGAAGTGTATAAGAATGGCATGCCTCTCAAGTAACCGCAACTTGGAAAGGGTTAACCTCCAGTAAAAAAAAATGCGGATGCTGTATCTCGAGATCTAGCAATTGGGGAAAATTCGGTCTGTGAGATGAATTGGTCATTGAACCGTTCTCTAAAGATAAACCATAATGTCATCGGATTAATGTTCAGAACATCAATATCGCTAAGGCTCCTAGACTATAATGAATGCTCGTATATGTAACGCCGGACCTGTCTAGTTTTAGATGCATGATAATATAATATGATTCTACCGGCTACGTTATTAATGTTATAGTAGATAATAGCTCATTATAAGTTGTTTTCATCTGGAGGTAATCGAATAGTACGTTTAAAATCGAATTATGACTCAGACGATTGTTACAGTTAGAATATAATTAATGGAAGTGTGTTGTTCGGTAGGCGCTAATAAACACGTTACATGTCCATGTGCCCGGACCCATCATATATCGTCCCGATCGTATTATTATGTTGATTATGCAAAGCTAGATCTTACTGATATGAAAAACGAAACTGCCTTCGGGCGAGCAGAACTTACCGATAATCCGATACCATCTTGACGAGGAATTTTTTTTTTATCATATTCCAGAAATGCTGAGGAGCGAGTTGTTATGTAGTAGTAATTGAAATTTTCATGCGTTTAATAATTTATAATTATTATATCCAAAACTGTATTTAGAATCTTAAATATAAAATAACTATTAGAAATTGGATTTTCACTAGTTTTTGTAGCAAAGCCCCGTCATTAATTATCAATTAGAATTCATTTAGATATCAAACAAGTTGTTAAAATTCAAGCTCGTTTCAAAAACACACATGAACGTAAATAGAAATAGGATATTCTTTGTTTCCTTTCATTAAGGACAAGTCTATGAGTTCATTTCTTGGTACGACAAGTGCTTTATAGTATATTGGTAGTTAGGACATATTTTTATGACCTAATTCGAAATGGCAAGTTGATCACTTGCTATGGTGAACCAAAATAAACGTTTTTTACCTTGTCTTTCCCTTTGAAGCTACAGGTAACCACAACATAAGACGTGTAGAACGCGGTCTTTTCTTATTAAACATGTAACTGAAATATTAAATTGATATAATTTTCATTCATAACTAAATTCAAGGAAGTTCAAAT
Organism: Endomychus coccineus; assembly: GCA_958510875.1. Lineage (NCBI taxonomy): Eukaryota > Metazoa > Arthropoda > Insecta > Coleoptera > Endomychidae > Endomychus > Endomychus coccineus. The sequence goes on from OY294070.1 coordinate 17,134,616, forward strand.
AAGGTCATACAATCGAGGTTCTCATCAACGAAAATAGAATAGTTCATGTGTATCCAGCTCACTCGACTGGGGAAAGTCTCTCTCTTATTGAGTAAAAGTTACTACCTCCGAACATATTGGTCAAAGAGGAATGGTTTTCTAAGATTATAAAAAATCAAATTCGCCACACTAAAGTTAGTTATATTCTAACTTCTTGAATTAAATCTTGCTTTGAGTATTTCACGAATGACTTAAATCAGATTTTAGAAAACTAGTTTTTTAGTTAAGCTTGCGTTATGGTGTTTATAGTAGATGTTTCGTTGAGTTCATTTAGTAGCATAAGTTTGGTGGGGGCTCCAATGGTAGACGGTAATATTGAATGCCACAAAATATTTTTACAATACAAAATTATAATGCAACTGTAATGGGTTTTGAATAAAAGTTTCCTGGGAGATATATATATATATATATTATTTATTTGTACACATATTAATTATCGTTACAAAGGCAATTTTCGCACTTTTCCCGTGGATCAAGTCTTCAAATTTTAATTAATTACTTAATTATTGCTACTCAAAATCGGGAGATCATTGAGACGTTGTTGGCTCATTGCCGTTCGCAATCTGTTTTTTTAGTGATTTTAACTTTGAAAAGAATCTTTAAGCCTTACAGTTGGTGATCATCAGAACAAGAGGAATTTTTTTAATTATCTGAACATTAGGAAAAGCATCCTGCACCTGTTTTTTGGTTATCAACGCGTACATGAAATGTTCACGGCTGAAGTATCTTTTTTTCTGCTGCAAACTGTTTGTAAAATTCTGCAAATTGACTGAAAACTAGAAACTTATCTGTGATACAGCGCCACATACTAAACACGTGGAAAAAATCAAATAGACTTTCAGCCTGTATTCTTTAAACGGTATGTAGATGATTGCCTTATGTGTGTTCCCAACGATAAAATTCAATATGTGATTATTGAATTTAACAATTTCCACTGTAAACTTCAATTCACTTGTGAAATAGAAATAAACAATAACATTAATTTCCTAGATATGAACATTAGGCATGATGCAGATGGAAAAATAAAAACTTCTTGGTTTACTAAAGAAGTTTGGTCTCAACGTTATCTACACTTCAATTCCGTTGCACCAGCTTGTTATAAAAAAAAGTGTCATAAAGAGCCTTACAGACCGCGCGGTAAAATTGTCCCACGCAGAGGACCGTCCCAAAAATTTAAAAATTGTTCGTAATACACTGGAAATGAATGGCTACTCAAAAACTTTTTTCAATCCTATCATTAAAGAGAGAATAAACAACATCTATAATGGTTCTTCATATAAAAATAACATAAGAGGTAATACAGACAATTATATAACTTTACCATACATTCCGGAGACCTCAGAAGAAATTAAGAAATGTTTGAAAAAGTACGATATGAATGTTGCTCATAAACCTACTAACTGTGTTGGGAAATATTTCTCAAATCTAAAACCTGTAATACCTAAAGATAAACAAACCCACACAGTATATAAATTGAATTGTTTAGATTGTGATGGAACTGAAATCTCTAAGCAATATTTACAAAAAATAATGTATGGCCATAAATATAGCACAAGAAATAATAACTTAGAAAATTCCACCGCCCTTGCTAAGCACTGCTTTGATTATAACCATCAATTTGTTTACAAAAATATCAATAATTTAACTAAGGAAACCAATTATTATAAAAGATCTATCCTGGAGATGATTCACATAAAACGTGGAACGTGATTCCAATTCTGTAAATCATAGGAGTGACGTTCAAACACTAAGTCATATATATACTAATTTAATTAATTAATATTCTTGCAAATTCGTACTTGAATCCTTCTAACGTTAAAAGTTTATTTTAGGTAGAATTGTCTAAAGTATTTCTCAAAGGCCAGAGACCTTCTTTTATCACCTAATAAATCATGACATCTGGTTCTTAAATGAACACTTGAGACGGTCTCGTCTGTTAGTCTCTTGTAGACATTTATGAAATGTGGTCATATTTGTTGATAATTCTACTTAATAGTGGATTTTTAATATTACGCATTGTAGTAATATTGCTGTGTTATAATTCCGATTTCATGTTGGCATTTAAACGAAATTTGTGCGATAAGGACGCTTTGTGTTAATACAGTTATTTCTGAGTAATCAGGTTATTGAAGTAATAAGTCTTCTGATGATGGTCGTGAGACCGAAACGTACGTAAAGACTAAAATATAAAGGATAAGTGTTAATGTGACCTATTTCCCAAGAATTTTTATTATAATTCATACTGGGTCAAGAATCTTTATTACTAATTGTTATTATGTTGTGTTTCAAAGCAATGTGACCTCAGAAATAACTTATTTCAATTTCTACCTGCCATTACATAAATATTAAATACACAATATTTCCTGCTTTTGTAATGTAAAATAAATAATTAAAATATGTGAATACAAATTCTGCATAAAATTATGAATTTATTACCATATTAACAAAACCATCTTATCATTTTTGTTGGAAGGCAAAATTTTTTTCAATCTATGATACTTGATGGGGGCCCCTTCTTGGCCGCCCACTGTGCCTACTCCTAAGTCCGGCCCTGCACCACGAGATTCCAGGTAGGCGGACTACACGTGATCAAGCTAGTCACGCCCCCACTGTCAACCTCGCGAACTGCCGAACTTCTTCCCAACAGACTTCATTTTTCTATCGAACGAAGAAGTTGTGGTCTTTCCCTATGAACATTAAAGGTTTTCCTCTCGTGTAGTCATGGTATAAAAAAAAATATTTCTATTACCTAATATTGGAATACGAGTACTATTTCTTATTTTGAAATTTATGCTAAAAATGATTTTCTTCAGCAAAGAAAATGTTTATGATATTGCAACATTCAATAGTTTGGATAATATTTTCTTTACTATTATCAAAAATTTTTTTCAAAATTTACAACTGCTTCTTCTTCGCTTTAGAAAATTCAATCTTCGTAATAGCCATACACAGTAAAAAATGTTGTCAGTGTAAAACAGCTAGAGTGGTGTGTGAAAAATTTAGAGTGAATTTTAAGTGTTAAATGACTATTTTTTGTAACACTGGAATTGGTGAGCGATGCTGTTTACACTAAACTACTCTAGTTTAGTTGTTCTACTATTTTAATGTTCATTACTTACACTACAAAATTACATTTAAATTGTGTCGAATGTTGTAGATTTACACTAGGAGTGTCAAATGCATAGAAATAGTTCACTAACTAGAGTGTTCTGACACTGCCAATTGCGAAATGCCGTTCGGTTCAATCCGCATCCAACACGTTACCCTGAGTACCCGCATCGGCATTACGTTAGCGGCTGTTATTCTTTCTTCAAGCTTCAACCTGTGTTGTGTGTTTACTGGACTTGAATCGTGACCTGTGTAGCTTTATTTGTTTTTATAAGGTAAGTGTTGTTGTTTAATCTTCTTAATATAATCTACTTAGTAGTAAACTGGACATAGTCAAATAATAGGGGTGATGAAATGTGTTTTAGTTCAAATCAAACGCCTTAACCCCAATTTCTGGTTCATAATATTAATCAGAGGCACCACCGACTGGAAAGTCACTCGTACACCTAGTTCTAATAAATACCAACAGTATTGCCTTTAAATTACTGAACTGTCAGTCATAGTAGACATAACCTAATAGTGAGGTACATCGTACATTATTTTTTGATATTACATTCACTGCCATTTTGTGAAGGTTCAGTTGTGACCCCACATTACAAATACTGTGGCGAAGGTCAAATAGGGATTCTAACGAACCGATCTGAAGTGTGGGTCAAATTGATCGATTCGTCAAATATGTATAATGGATTATATTCTTACAAAGATAATATGTTACAGGTAACCTATAGGATGAATTTTATTAAGCTGAATTACATTCATTGCTCGAAGGTGGCCAAAGTGGAGCAATACTGTATATATGAAGAAAACAAACCAATTAGTTTAGCTATTATACAAGGTCATACGAACCTCCGATTCTTATATTATTTTTAAAATACTGTTTAATTTGTATGTGTCATATATTCGATAGTATTTAGATTTAAATGTTCCACATATTCGTCAATTCATCGGAATTGCTCAGTTGTACCTATTATACCATAAATTTATTTTTAAATAAACATTTTCTATTCGCAAGTAGTGTATTATTCATTTACCCAACACTAGGTAGTGCAGAGCTAGAGTTAACGTACTCTAAAAACAGTATATTGTTTACCAAAATCAGTGTAAATTCAACACTAGTTAGAGTTAACATACACTGAAAATGGTATTTTTTTACCAAAGTCAGTGGCTAAAATAGTAATTTGGATACACTCGCATTTGTTAATTCACACAATTTAGAGTTTCTCAGTGTATATTTGAACACTAGCTAGATTTGTTTCCAACTCTAGGTTATGTTGCATCCCATCTGCTGTAGTGTAAAAGATACTCTAAATAAAGCGACTATTTGACACTAACGTTAGAGTAAAGTTACGATTAAAATTTATTCTAGATGCAGGGTGAATATTTCACACTAAAAACATTGGACCTATATAGAATGTTTTTAGTGTGACTTAGAGTGAAATTTTCACTCTACATTTTTTACTGTGTACTTAGTGTAGGGGAATTGAATATTTAATCATGAATAAAACACATATTAACTATTAATTCTGCTGCCACACAATGACCCTGATAATGAGTTATACACGTTCTAAGGATGCCAAGATGCCATTGTGTACTGAACAATTTTTTTTTACTTTGCTTACACGAGAGGGAAACATATAATGTTCGAAGAACATCGTGTGTGCCAGCGGGGGAATGTTAGGAGAGATGATAGGCATTCGAATTTTTCTTGAAGGTTTGGAGGTTATAGGCATAAGAAAAGACCTCACTAGGTAAAGAGTTCCACAACTTCGCTGTTTGTTAAAAACAAAAACAAGTCTATTAGGAAGAAGTTCGCAGGTCTCGAGCATGACAATGAAGGCGTTCTTCTTGTTAAGAAAATGTGAATTTCTGTTTTTCATTTATATTTCCCCGTTCGATGATTTTAAGGTCACTAAATTTGTCGGATTAATGAAGGTATAAATTCACTTACCTGAATGATATTGTGGTAACTACATCCGCATAGTGCCGACTTAAGCGCACGTATGACATATCTGAAATTGAAAGAAACGAAATAAGAATGCATGTATGTTATATAACACAAATTAAATCATTAGGATTGTATTTGAATACATAAATATGTTTTGCTAATATGTCACATAAGAAAATTGCAAATTTGTTTTAATAAAATATACTGAACGCTTGTCCTCGAGTTTACACGTGAATTATATTATAGAATGCATTGAACTTTAAAGCATAATATTAACTCAATTTATGTGAATGCAAGGGATACCCTTCCAAGGAAATAAGCTATGGGTTCCGCACTTCAAAACTCGCCAGAAAGTACCCAACAAATAGGCGGGGCAAATTAACAAAGAAAAGGCCAAAACTTCTTAATTCTGTTCGGATGGATGAATCGAGATGCTTTTTTTTTGCATTCGATTCAAAAAGAATTTAGAAAAAATGTCCACCTCATTTTTATAGAAGAGGTGAGTGCTTGCATTGGTGCATTGAAAAATAAATTTTTTTGAATGCATTTTCTGAAACTGTTATAAAAAAAGAATTATTACTTGGTAAATAATCGACAAAATGATCAAAACTTTATCACTCGGGGGGTTTTTGGGATCGCTTATCACGAATATGATGGTCACAAGGTTCGCCGATGCACCTCTGGGGACCAGGGCGCCCTGGTGTATAGCTCTTCCGAGAATTACGGTTAAATTTCGTTCAAAGTGCATGAAAGATTATTACTCGGGAGGTTTTTGAGGTCGCTAATCACGACTTTGATGGTCCAAAAGTCTGCCGATGCACCTAGAAACCAGGGCGCCCTGGTGAAGCCAGGCACGTAGCCAAGGGTTGGCGAAGGGGGTGATTTCTTGTTTTGGGCGACGCGTTTTGTGCGTAAATCAAAAACTACCTGTAACCCTCTCGTTTCGGGCGAATTGAAAATTATCGAGTTTATTCCTCTCATTTCGTTCGTCAAAGTTAGATCCTACAGAGCTTTGGGAGTTAAATCTTCACCAAAGAAACGGCAACAAATCTTCATCCCGGAGACAATGCCTTGTGCTAAGAGACGACGGCCAAGAAGATCGAATATTGCTTTTTTGCAGTGACAGGACACTTCTATCCCAAGGTTCAGAATTTTTTATGAACGGGACATTTAAAAGCTGTTGTTCCCTGTTCGACCAATTGTATACAATACACGTAGATTTGGGAAGCACTGTGATGTCAGCACAAGGATTGTTCCAGCCATCTATGCGCTTTTACTGGACGAAAAGGAGCCACATATAAAAGACTTTTCACACTGTTGGAAAAAAGTACAAAATTTAAGCCAGAAAAAGTCCACATTGACTTTGGACGGGCAGCAATAAACGCTCTCAAACAAACTTTTTGGTAGTAAAAACACAAGGGTGTAATTTTCATTTCAATCAATGCCTGTGGCGAAAAGTGCAAGAGTTGGGTTTCGTTACAGGATACAAACAAAATACAGAGATTAGAGAATATGATCGTATGTGTGCAGCGCTGGCACATTTGTCAAAAGCGTACATTCCTGAGGCATGGCTTCTGATGATGGAAAACTTCCCACAGGAAGATGCCCTGGTGAAGTTCAACAACAATTTTGTGAAGCAATGGCTTGAGGATGATGAATTCATATGGGTGTGCTACAAGGAGCGACACCGCACAACAAATTCGATAGAAGGATGCATCATCGACTTAATAATCGTGTTGGAAAAGCGCATCCAAATATTTATGAACTGCTTAAAATACTTAATGATGAAATACGGTACTACGATATTATTGTAAAACAAACTGAGCTGAATATGAACACTCCAAAGCGTGCAAAAAAGTACAGTGACTTAGATTGTCGTATAAATAAGGGTGTTGACGATTTTATACAAAGTAAAGTAAGCTTAGGCGAAACTCTGAGAAAATTAATGTATATAATAAAATTTGAATAGGCTGTAAATAATGAAGCATAATGTGTATTATTTTTCTTGAATTAGGTATCTACTATTAACATTAATGTTAATATCTATAAGTCTATTATTTTTGTAATTTTTGCCCTTTCTACTAAGCGATTGTATGAGGAAATACCAGTATTATGACATGTCAATTTGTGTCCTAAATGTGAATTTTAAGAAATAAAGAATATCTACTGCATATAAAATTATTAGTTGTTATTTCTCTATAATCCAACCGATCCTATGATAGACTAAGATATCACTAAGATAAAAGTAAGTATTCTAAATTAGCTGAAAGTATGAAGTATTGGAGGTAGGAAAGTAAATCCCTACATAATTATTTAGTTTCCGACGTTCAGTTTGAATCGCACGAAATGAGAAGGTGTTGCAAATAACTTTTATTGCATCTAGGGGGTACGCCCGAAACGAGAAGGTTTTATAATCCCGCACAAAACGCGACGACCGAAACACGAATAAATCTTGATTGTTATATGTAGAGCAAGAATTTTCATTTGTTGCAGGTACATCAACAATACATCAAAAAAACGTGTATAAAAGTCGACAGCGTATATCCTAGGACGCCGCAGAATCGTGTGTGCTTCCACGAAACTTGAAGATCATTCCGGCCTGTAAGAAGTCGGCGCTGATCTCGTGAGCCCGAATACAGAAGGCAGTCATTCTGGATTCTGGGTTCAATAATGATACTTAGAGGACACGATTTAGGAACCTGAAGCTACATATTGCCGGTGGGGAGGAGTAGCTTCCAGTGGCGGCTCCTCGAAGGAGGCTCAGCCTCCTCACAAATTTATCTTAATGATCATTCTCCATTTTATTTCCTGTTTCTCTAATAAATTTTACAATTAATTCCCCGTTCTCAGTAGTTATTTTTAATCTGGCAACAGTGCCCTGAAGCTAGACTCTCTATATATCTCAAACGCTGAGCATGTGTTGTTCAACACAGTTGCCGTTTTTCCGACCAGTCAATCGCCAAATAGGGTAAAACAGCGAAAATGGCAACACCCTCTGGAGGCCAACCTGCGGCAGCCGCTAGCAGTCTATGACATACGACACGTGAGTTGCGTTCTGCCGACTGCTGAGTAGGTCAGTCAGTGCTTGTTTATGTGTTGTCACGCCACGGGAAGTAAGGTTAGATTGTTGTCTGTTGTAAATTTAAAATGAGTGTTAGTGAGTTAGTTGCTGCCTTTTAGAAAATCCATTTAGTGAATTAACATATGATAAAAGTGTTTTTTTTTAATAAACGGCCTTTACCGGATTTGAAAGGATTAGTAATGCCGGGTAACTATCAAAATCGATCATTTAATAGAAAAAATCATTGATTTCCCTGTAATGCTCCAACTCGATGGAATTTTACATCACGTGCAGTATTTACCATCCATAAAAATAAAGACAAATTAATTGAAACATTTGATTTTGTATTAAACAGTGATGACTTTTCAACAGATCAGGTTTCTGCTGTTGGTTTAAAATCTTATTTAGAAAATGAAGAATTTTTGTTTTTTCTTGATAATTTTAAATTAATATTTCAACAAATTGATGTTATTTTTCAAATTTTACAACATAAATTCACTGATATAATTTATTCAAGAGATCGTTTGAAACATCTCATTGGAAAAATTTCAAGTTTCCGTAATAAAGAATTTCATTGTAATATTTTATTTGAAAATTTTTCAACTGATGAGGCTCCTGCCGCGAAAAGGAGGAAAACTTATAATTTGGTAGACAAGAAACTACTTTTTTATGAAATTTTAGATACTATTAAAGGTCAAATTGAGATTCGATTTTCCGATTTACATGAATTGAAGTTTTTTGACTTGACGAATAGAAGATTTTTCGAATATTTTTCAAAAGAGTTCCCCAATACACGTTAAGATAACTTAGTTCTAAACTATAAATTTTTTGATAAAATAGCACGGCACAATGAATTTTGCGTTATATACTCGGATAAAGATATTTTAGGCCAGTACGACAGTCACGCCGATATGATAAAGTATAAGATAGACAATGATTTGCAACAAGTTTTACCTCAGTTTTATAAACTACTTTGTTTGACAGTCACCATTCTTGTCATGTCGGCGTCGGTGGAGAGATCATTTTCTACTCTCAAACGAATTAAAACTTATATGCCAAATACAACGGGTCAAAATCGTTTATACAATGTTAGTTTAATATCTATTGAAAAAGATTTAGTAAAACACTTAAAACAAAATGATACATTTTTGATAATATTATTGATCATTTCTCGCAAACTAAAGACCGTAGAATTCCGTTAATATATAAAAAAGTTAATAAAATTAATATAAAAAAAACAAACAATGAAAAATTCCAAAAAAAGAAAAAATATTAAAAATCCAAAAAAAGGAAAGACAAAAAACGAACAAAAATTTTTTTGCCAAGAGAAACTCTATATCTCCACGTTGGTTCTTGCTGGGTAACAATTAATTATGTCACTGATGTAGCTGACGGTCGCTGTGCAAAGGTTAAAAGGCTGTGAATAGAGTATATTTTTACAAAAACGTTTTATGTCCAGCCTCCTCTCTCAAAAATTCACGAGCCGCCACTGGTAGCTTCTGTGAACTGACTTGGTTTTTTCTACCGCAATTGCTGCCCCGACCAGGTATAAATGTATATAACAGTTTCTACCGGGATTTGTTCGGCATAGTCTGAGACCACCTTGTACGACCTTTCGACCTCCCAACAAAACCGAAAGGACAGGGTTACTTAAACTTTCTCCATCACAATTTATTCGACCTGTCAGTTGATGTTTATTTAAATATATTTCTTTATGTTGGCTGTAGTAATAAATAAATAAATAAAATTATTTTTGGATACATGGTAGCAGATTTTGATGCAATGTTTTTCTATATAAACTTCAATGATGGTCAAAGTTGTACATGCATTGCCCCTTCTTTATATGAGCCACCATCATAAATAACGATACGCTTAACAATTAAATTTGCAAATTGTAAACTGTTTATCAGGTGAATGGGCTCCACCTATATCTGTTACCGTTAAGTTGGAAGGTTTGTAAGGAATTTCGCAGCCTGCAGTGCATAGCGTCCCCGCGAAAGCAACGGTCCACACTGTTATTCTCAATGACCATTAGCGGAGTTTTATGGATCTGGTTCTTTGATTGCGTTTTCTATAAGAGTTTTATAGAGGAACTGTCATTATCGACGATGTCTAGCTGATGTTGAACGATACAAATTCTCGACCAGTAGCTATGATAATTGTTATTGTTCTAAAACGTTTTACATTATTGTTAACTTTTTCTGTGGTGGATCAATCATTAGATGACTAATCATCATAGATTGCATCACTTGCAATAATTGTTTGAGTAGATTGAAGATACATCTTCCTTAAAGATGCAATCATTTTCTCTTCTGTAACAAATATCATAAACTCGATCATTTAAAAGTTTTGGCTTTTGAAACAACATCATACGAATTCGAGTCCTATTTATCTAAATTATTGACACAGCTTCGGCCAAAAACCAATAAAATTGAATCAATCAACAATAAATTTCAACAATTGTTACCTGAAACTTCTAGAGAAGAATCTAAGGATATAAGTCGATATTAATTTTAATGTAGCGGAAACCAGTTTGTTGAATAAATGTTTAAATTTTGCAATTGATTCTAAGAAATTAAATTGGCGAAGGATTTAATTAATGATATTGAAAATATCATTCAAATAAATCATATAAAAGTACATTCAATAACTTCGATAATATCTGTAAGTCATTGAAAGAAAAAGACTTTTTACTTGAAAGCAGATAAGCGAAATTCCTTGATAATTCTAGGCAAAGAGGATTATCACAATTCGGTAGATACCTTGTTGGGCGGCATCAAACTTGACACATCCTAATCTTTTAATCCTAATGCATTTTTTTTGTTACAGGTACCCAACCCCTGTACAAGGTACCTAACCCCTAACTTCTTTTAGTTTACGAGAACAATAAGTTTAAAGAACACAACAGAAAATTAGCTTCCGGAGAAACTAAGTGGAGGTGCATTAAAGATAAATGTAAAGCAAATTTTCATACTTTAGGTGAGTCAAAAAGTCGAGTTATAACGAACCTGAGTGTAAATCATAATCATGAATCAGAACTAACAAATGTGTTGCAAAGACAAGTCTTAAGTCATTGTTTGAAGAGAAAAACCGAAAGTGATATAACAGAAAAACCTTCCAAAATGATTAGAATGGAGCTAGCTAAAAATGATGTCTTTAAACAATTTGACAAAGTGATCTACAATGTGCTAGAAGAAAAATGCACACTGCACTTCATAAATTGTTGCCAGCTTTGCCAAAATCACTATCGGAGGTTCATGAAGCTTTGAATGAACTTCAACTAAAAACCAACAGAAATAAAAACTTCCTAATTGTTAATGATTTATCCGAAAATTTAGTGATATTTAGCTGTAAAAATAATTTAAAATTTTTATGTGAATCAAAAATTATTTATATGGACGGTACATTTTCTTACTGGACAAAATATTTCACACATATGTTTACGATACATATTTTTTTTTAACGGCCATTATATACCATTAATTTTTTGTTTATTAAAAGACAAAAGTGAAAAAACATATAGAGTATTGTGATTATATGAAAATCAAATTTGTACCAGAAGAAATAGTAGTAGATTTTGAGATATCTATTCATAATGCAGTGTTAGAAATTTATCCAAATGCTAAAATTACTGGGTGTCGATTCCACTTAACTCAAGCATGGTACAGAAAAATTCAAAATCTAGGTTTATCAAAAGAATACCAAGACAAAACTTCTGAGTGGCACCATTATTGTTTTGGTCTTTTATTTTTGAAACCAAAGGACGTTGACGATTTTTATTTTTTTTTAGCTCTACGAAGTTGTGCCAGTAGATGAAAGACTTGAAAAATTTTCTGATTACCTTCTAGGAAATTATTTGACAGATAATTTGAAATTTCCACCACATATATGGGCTGATGCCTCTGCTGCATTAAATACAAACCAATGTTTGCGAATCGTTTCATTCCCATTTTAATGCATCCATGTACCAAACGCATCCTTCTTGATTTATTTTTGTAGACGCACTTCTTAAAGTACAAACTGAAATCTATATTAAATGCAACAGTGTTAACGAAATTCATAAATTAAAAAATATAGCCACTAAGAAACGTCATAATTTTGTTAATTCTAAAATTATAGAATATAAAAATTAGTCCAGGAAATAAAGGTTTTGAAAAGAAAAATTTGAGGTAAAAGGCCGATTTTGATGTGTGAGAGCTCATTCGATTCGTTTTGACCTCTAGATCAGAATCTGCCACAGCTACATAGGGGGAAATTTGTCCTATTGTTAATAAACAATAAATAATGGCCAATAAATGGCATGTTTTTGACATAATAAAAAAAAATGGAAAACGCTATTTTCATCAGTTTTTAGCGGGTAAAGTAGAAAATTGCAGTTATTTGATCAATAAACAATGTGAATTTAAGATTTATAACAATTTGTCAGTTATCTATTTGTTAATATACAACAAAATGGAAATTTCCTAAATAATCAAGATTAGAGTCATTTTCAGGTAATTTGAGGTCGCTGAATAGTTTGATGTTATTTTTTTGATTGAATGTTAATATAATTATTTAATTAATAATTACTTAGTTACCGAATTAACAAAAAAATTCAGTGTCTCAAAATAATCAAGATTAGAGTAATTTTCGGGTAATTTCGGGTCACTAAACATGAATTTAATGTTATTTTTTGAATGAAAGGTTAATCATTTTATTGATAATTACTTAGTTACCGAATTAACAAAAAAATTCAAAGTCGTAAAATAATCAAGATTGGAGTCAATTTCGTATAATTTAAGGCCGCTGAACACGAAATTGATGTTACTTTTTGAATCGAATGATAATTTAATTAATTAATTAATTCACTTGGCGAATCAACTAAAAATATTCAAAGTTTTAAAATAATCAAGATTACAGTCAATTTCGGATAATTTGAAGTAGTTAAATTTGAATCTAATGTGATTTTTCAATAAATTGTTCATATATTAGTTGATTGATAGCGTTGCCATGGTAACTGAGAGAAGTGCAGGGACGTATGAGCTGAATTCAGAACCAGTAAATCAACCTCCAGGGCCGTAGCCGTAAAGGGGAAGAGTGGTTTTTCATGTTATTGATAAAAAATAGTTTCCCAGCAATTTATTCAAAAATTAAAATCAAATTCGTATTCAGCGACCTTAAATTATACGAAATTGACTCCAATCTTGATTATTTTGAGACTTTGAATTTTTTTGTTAATTCGGTAACTAAGTAATTATAAATTGAATAATTATATTAAAATTCAATCAAAAAATAACATCAAACTACTCAGCGACCTCAAATTACCTGAAAATGACTCGTCTTGATTATTTTTTAAATTTCCATTTTTTGGGTTAATTTGTTTATTAACAAATTGTTAATTAACTAATCAGATTAACAGCCAATCAGAAAAATAACATCGAATTTGTATTCAGCGACCTCAAATTACCTGAAAATGAATCTAATCTTGATTATTTAGGAAATTCCAATTTTGTTGTTTATTAACAAATAGATAACTGACAAATTGTTATAAACCTTAAATTCTCTTTGTTTATTGATCAAATAACTGCAATTTTCTACTTTTCCCGCTAAAAATTGATGGAAAATAGCGTTTTCAATTTTTTTTTCATTATGTCAAAAACATGCCATTTATTGGCCATTATTTATTGTTTATAACAATAGGACACATTTCCCCCTATGTAGCTGTGGCAGATTCTGATCTAGAGGTCAAAACGAATCGAATGAGCCCTCACACATCAAAATCGGCCTTATACCTCAAATTTTTCTAATTTGGGTCGATTTTGTACTTTATTTCCTGGACTAAATAGTAAGTTGTCTAAGCTGCAATATGTTAAAATAATATCGCATTATTATGCAATTAATTAAAACAGTACAGTGTAAATAAAATTTTGAATATGTTCTTCCTATGTACCTATATGTATTATGTATATTTTAAATTAATAAATTTTGTTTTAATATTACATCAGTCTATTTCTTGCAAGCAGAAGGAGGTATTATTATTCATGTGCCGAGCTTAAACATTTTAACAGTGAATCTTTTAATCTCTGTGCCGAGCTTGACTATTTTTATTTCGTATACCTGACCTATCGTCAAAGATATCATGAAGGATAATTTGAAAATCAAGTTTTAAAGAAATTTATTAAATTGCTAAGGTACGTGGAAGTCTAGTTTGGCTTTGAATAAATTACTAACGCCGACACATACTGTATGGTCACACAGTTCACGGAACTTCAGAATTAATTTCGTATTGTTTGAATGAGCTCAATTTAAATTGAATATTGCTAGGAAAATTTCAAACAGATCCATTAGAAGAAGGTGTTTTACATTGAAAAAACAAATGGGATGTACTCACTTCACTCATGGTAACACCATTTAAACAGAAAGTCCTTATATATGTCCTTAATAATAAATGAAACTTTTTTCACTGTCGATATAGCAGCATTGTGCCATAATGCCCGGGTTACCAGCTGCAATATTGCCCCTGGCATGTGACGTTACGATCGAGCACTCAGGCCTTGTGTAGAGAATTTTGCTGTAGCACCATCCTGTTGGATTCACACCTCCTCCACATTCATGTTACACAATTGGGTCTCTTATAATAGCTCTATATCTTTCATCATCGAGACTACGCTTTTCGACATGACTCAGCTTTAATACAATCGCTGCAGCAAGAAGCTATGCAGATATTTATCCCAAACATAGGTATTTGCCTACTCAGCTTATTCGATAATCCGGCACTGCAAAAGTTCCTATCTTTGGCACCCCAGATTCCATATCCCATATTAATGATTAGGAAGTGTTGAACGATTTGCCTTTACAATAGCTAACCAGCTTCTAGCCTACAAATTGTTTCACCATAAATCATAAATCGCCAACCAGAAGTCAAGTGCCATCATTTCGTATGCCCGTAATAAACAATCTCTAGGAAACTGGAAACTAATGGGTAGTTTAAATTTTACAGCGTCAACTACTGCAAATCTATGCTATTCCATGGAGAAAAGATTTATGATCAGATAGATGACCAACAAATTTCTCCGAGAGACAACGGAATTGGAACCTACAATCATTTCATTCGGCTTTCTTCGTCACACATTGAAGAGTATAGTAATAAAAAAGCAATTGAACTCGTCCGCGTGACCCAAGGCGATATACGTCCACGCTGAATATTATTTTGGTGATTTATTACATGAAACATTTATGAAGTAGCAGTAGATAGGTATATCACATATGCAAAAAAGGATGCGAGCTAAAAAAATTCGAGCTTACACTTTCGCAGAGGCGTATGTTCTAGGTTAGTACTTTCACATAGCTAATCTGCTTATCAAACTCTTATTGTGGAAAATTAAGATATAATCAATACGATCCTTCAATAATTGACGAAAACACTTGAAATACTTTTGGCATTCCAATATAAACTGTGGCATATGTTTCGATCTTCTTATCATTATCAGAGAGTCATAAACAGTACGTTAGAATTGGTTAAATCAAAATACGTGCTTATGAGTGGATTTACGTGACTATTCACATTATCTTGGACAGAAATTGCTTCCAAAAGATGAAGTGCCACTGTTCATAAGTGATGATGTTAGTACAAGAGCCAGTGTCATGAAAAACACTTTGATTCGTACAGTTCTGGCACTGATACCGCTCGACGCAGCATGCTTATTAGTCGAGGAAATACATTTTCAACATTTTAAATATTTCACTAATATTTTTTTCGCACTAGAAAAACTAATGATTACTGTGCAAAAGGTATTTTTTTAATTGTTTGTTGCCGACATCACATATCTGTTTATAAGATGCATCGCCAATTAATTCCGACTCCAGAATCGTGTTCAGCGGCCCCGAAACCCCCCTAGAGACGAATTTCGTTGCATTTCAGAGCATATTAAAAAACAATTCATGGAGATGACCTAGGTCATCGGGGTATCCTGACCACCAGCTTACTATTAAGGGTCATGGTCACAACCGGCCACTTCGGAAGAACCTCCCCAATAAGTTTCACTCCATTGCAAAAGACATTTTCCCGAATTCCCTGGAGACGACGATAGTACCAGGAAGTCCTGAGCGCCAGGTGCATCGTAGTTCGAAGCTGGCACCGGAATCGTGATCAGCAAACTCAGAAACCTTCAAGTAAGAAATTCCGGCCATTTCTAATAAATATTATCTCCTGAAAATGGATTCAAAAAGATGCATTTTCCTCTGTAGAAATGCTAAAATGCATATCATGGAAAAATAAACTGGTAAATTTTTTTTTAATGACTTTTAGAATCGATAAAAGAAATCATCAAAATTGGTTCTGCCGATTTTTTCTTCACTTTGGCCTTTTTTCTGCTTCATTTCCTCGACTATATATGTAGAGTAGCTTCTTTTTCAAGAAGTCCCTTATAACCTTTTTTTATATTCTTTGAAAACACGAAAGGAAAACCTATAATGTTCGTAAAATATCGTATGAGCCCGCGGTGGAATGGTGAGAGAGGCATTCGAATTTTTCTTCGAGGTATGGAGGTTATAGGCATATAGAAAGACTAGTAGACTCACTTTTTGAGGTGATCGTGATCGGCGACTTTGAAAACCCCCGAAGGCCAGACGCCCGGATACCATTTCAGTGTTAGTGAAATTTTGAGCCATAATTTTATAAAATTTTTACGGAAAGCAAAGTAAAAACTGACAGTTTTGAGAATAAATTCTTCAAATGCCAAAATGACATTAGAAAAGCAAAGGCAACTAAGGTATTTTAATCAAGTAAAATTAGTAAGCCAACATTGCAGAGACTCGAAAATTATTTTTTTCAAGCTAATCCGTTGATTTTATCAAAATTTTCTAGGAGTAAGAAAAGTTTTCAAATTAGATAAGCTATGGTCTCTAAGGCTCTGTCCTTCACTCTCAAAAATGGCCATTATTGACAGTAACTCACCTGCTAAATATTGTAGAAGTTTTTCATCACGTTCTCAAGTTATACCGAAAAAACAAAATTATTTTTGCAATTTTGAAGCCCTCTACCGGGTAAACAAGACACTTGAGGCAAAAGTAAAAAGGCTCATCAACTTTTTTTTCGAATCAAAGAATATTCGGTTTAATTTTGGCCACGCAGTTCGAGGACCCTGTATTTTATTTCAACAGTTGCCAACACAATACAGAGATGCCGATTTATTAAATTGTCCAGTAGCTCCCTGTTGACAGTTCCATGTTGACAGTTCATAATTTTGATAGAACTGAACTTCATAAGTACAGAAACATTTATCAGAACTGCAATTCTACGTACATTTACTCCGCGTGCTCTGTAAATTGCTAAATGTGTACTTTTTTACATCAGTGTATAAAACTGAAAAATTTAAGACTTACACTTTGATTTTTCAGTTTTATATACAGGTCTTGGAGACCAAAAATTTGTATTTAATTCTCCGAATATTCTTTTGATTTCTTCAGATACAGTCAATTCAATATTGATTTTATATATATTTATAACGTAATAAAGGTAGTTGCATCGAATTGAATTTAAATTCCTAAGTCCTTCAGTCTGAACATTTGAAATAATTAAATACATTCTCTTCCAAAGTAAGTAATAAATATATAAAATATGTAAATATAGATTTTTTCATGTCGTTAGCTCAAATCTAACTACGTTTTTTGTGATAACCTTTATTGTGAAACTTGTTTCTCG